>JAENJI010001559.1:0-12634 GCA_018901935.1 Pugionium cornutum | reverse complement strand
TAAGCTGAATTTGTGGAAGAGTGCCCTTGATCTGCTTCTTGTCATTGCTCCTTGAGGTACCACTGGTGTAGATACTTTTTCTAGGTGCATTTCCTGGAGCTGGTAGCTCATTTGGTCCGAGTCCTCTTGTGTGGAAGTGGAAATGCGTGTGTACTCGGCTGGATCGGCTGTACCGGCTGGATTGTGCGCGGTACTGGCCGGGATGCCTTCAGGACCGCCAAGTTGATCCCGGAGTTGGCGGCATCACCAGAGGGACCGGTGGTGTCATCCACATCCCCACCAAGTGTGCCGGAAGCTTGGGCCTCTCCGCTGGCGATGCTGACCGGTCTGGTCCTATAGGTCGAGGGTCCGGCGGTACTGCCCGGTCCGGCAGACGTGCCAGATGGTCCTGCTGTCTCGGGCAAGCTTCCTGGTCGGCCAGTCTGGTCTCCTGGCTGGATGTACGACCTGATGTCCTCATCATTTCCTTTTCTTTATTTGAGTCGACCCTAGAAGGTCAAGCTGTCGAGCATATTAATAAGGCTCCTTCCAGCATTGTAGTTCGACAACTTTTTTGATATTAATAAAGTAGAACTTTCTTCCAACAAGTTTTCTCTCTAAGAATCTTGTGCGCTTAGAACCTAGTTGAGACCAGCCCTCCTAGCTCTAAGTTTGTGATTTATCACGAGGTTCATCACCCCTCGTGTGGTTCACTTCACTCCTCCATCGAATACCAATCCAAAAACCCCTATCCAAAAAGTCTAAGGTCGAGTTTCTCACCTAACCTTTTCCAAACAGCCCACGCGCATATAAGCCTTTAATCGAGGCTTGTATCAGATTGGTTCGGCCATCATGCCTGGTCTCTTTGTCAAACTGCCATGGCCTTCCCAGCAGAAGATAGCCAGCTTGCATGGGCACCACATCGCACACGACTTTGTCTTGGTACTTTCCCACACTGAATGGCACAGTGACTTGTTCATGGATCTTGAGCTCCACTTTGTCATCGAGCCTTCTCAGTCTATATGGTCGAGGGTGCCTTGTCTTCTCTAGACCTAGCTTATCAACCATGTACGAACTAGCAACGTTAGTGCAAGAACCACCATCTATGATGAGGTTACATACCTTGCGCTTGATGGTGCAATGGTTGTGGAAGATGTTCTCCCTCTGGATGGTCTCTGAGGGATCCACCATTGCACTGAGAATGCGTCTAGTGACCAGCACTTCCCCACATCAGGGTACTCAATGTCATCGTATTCTCCTTCTGGTTCATAGTTTTCTTCATCTTGGGATTCATACTCTCCAGCTTCCATAATCAGCATTACCCGGTTGTTTGGGCACTCCCTTGAGATGTGTCCACGACCCCTACACTTGAAACAAGTAATGTCACGTGATCTTTGAGGGTTAGAGGACTTACTAGGCTCTCTCTGGTTCAGGAGGGTTGGCTCTTGAACCGTGATCTTTGAGGGTTGGCTCTGGAGGCTTGATCTTTAATGTCACGTGATCTTTGAGGGTTGGCTCAGGAGGCTTGCTCTTGAACCGTGACTCGATCTCTATGCTTTTGCCTTTGTCTACGGGCATGGGAATGTTGCTTGGTGTCCAATACGTCTTAGGCTTGTTGCGGATGTCTTGGCCCTTACGTTTGATGTGCTGCTCAGCCTTGACAGATAGGTGGAACAAGTCCTTGAAGTCATTGTAGATTTGCCTTTCCACCTTACGGCTGATTCTTTCTTGAAGTCCATCCAAGAATTGTGCCATCAAAGCTTCCTCATCGTCATTGAGCTCCAGCCTGTTTCTTTGTCTCTCAAACTCTTCATAGTACTCCTCTACTGATCTGGTACCTTGGAGACTCTCCTAGGGCCTGGTTGAATGTAGTGATCGAAGATGTGGTCTATCCTCCTTTCCCAATCAAGATAGGCTTCGGGGTCTACTTTTCCTGCAAAACTAGGAGGTGTTAGCTTGACATCAGGATGAGATTCCCGGCTGTAGGCATGTTCATCTCCATCCTCATGATTTCTAGAAGGCATCCTTGGTCTCTGGTGATGACCATATGGCTCGAAGCCATCACCTTCTGCCTCTGGTAGCCGTGGAGGTCCTCTCGGCCAGGGTGATAGTTATGCGGTGGTGCGTCCTCATCTCCATCTGTCTGGGACTCCTCCAGTTCGTGCCATGTCCTAAGGTGCTCAGGACCCTCAGCACGGTCTTGCTCAGCTCTCACGTGCCTTATGGCCTGGAATGTCACAGGCTTCTCCACACGCTCCAACCTTTCACCTATTGATGCGAGTTACGTCTGGAGGGTGGTGAACATGGCCATCATGGCTTCGGCTGCTTCACTATTCTCTTCTGCCATTGCGTACTACAAACAAATAAGACAAGTTATTCTACTCCTAAATTCGATTAGGAGGAGTTCTTATATAGAGAATTCGAAAAAATGCAAAAAGAAAAATCTAGAAAAAATAAAAATTTGAAAAATGGAAAGTTTAGAAAAATGGAAACTTCCTACAACTTGTGCTAGCTGTTTTTTTTGGTCGAATTCTTTTTTGGTATTTTCCTATTTTCTTTTTCTTCTCTTTTTAATTTAACTTAAATATAATGGAAATATGAATTAAGCAAAAATAAAAATGTAAATGGCAATGTAAAAGTGAATCTAAGCCCTAGTGATACACGTAGAAGATAGATGCACTCGGTTTGGAGTTTGATGTTATTTTTTTTTCCTTGAATGCGACTTAAACTAATGCAAGAACTAAAAACAAGACTAGTTAAAGGATAGAAAAAACCTGGTTTATGATGAGGACATCAGGTCGTACATCCAGCCAGGAGACCAGACTGGCCGACCAGGAAGCTCGCCCGAGACAGCAGGACCATCTGGCACGTCTGCCGGACCAGGCAGTACCGCCGGACCCTCGACCTATAGGACCAGACCGGTCAGCATCGCCGGCGGAGAGGCCCACGCATCCGGCACACTTGGTGGGGACATGGATGACACCGCCGGTCCCTCTGGTGATGCCGCCAACTCCGGGATCAACTTGGCCGGTCCTGAAGGCATCCCGGCCAGTACCGCGCACAATCCAGCCGGTACAGCCGATCCAGCCGAGTACACGCGCATTTCCACTTCCACACAAGAGGACTTGGACCAAATGAGCTACCAGCTCCAGGACATGCACCTAGAAGAAGTATCTACACCAGTGGTACCTCAAGCAGCAATGACAAGAAGCAGATCAAGGGCACTCTTCCACAAATTCAGCTTATGGGTCGACAAGCTCCTAGAAGAAGATCGACTAAGGACAATGGGCCAAAAGTGCAAGGAAGAGTCCAATGGCTTCTCAACAACACAAGGGACATCAGAGACTTGGGCTTTAGTGGCAAGAGAGGTCAGGGCCCAAAGATTTTTTAACCCTACTCCAAGTCGAAGACTAGGAGCAAGGCGCGTGCATGCCACAAGGACGGCCACCTTCCATTTCTTGGCCATGAGGTAAGTAAGGTAAGTTTTCAATAAGAATATTTGCCTGTTTCTGTTTTGCAGGGTAGGATCTAGAATATTTACATTTATTGAGTCAAAGACATTTTAGGAATAGGTCCTTTTTCGATTATACACTTTTGTATCTTTTCCTTTTGTGCACTTTTGTAAGTTTTCCTTTTTCTTATTTGGGTCGACCCTAGAAGGTCAAGCTGTCGAGCATATTAATAAGGCTCCTTCCAGCATTGTAGTTCGACAACCTTTTGATATTAATAAAGATAGAACTTTTTCCTCAACAAGTTTTCTCTCAAGAATCTTGTGCGCTTAGAATCTAGTTGAGACCAGCCCTCCTAGCTCTAAGTTTGTGATTTATCACGAGGTTCATCACCCCTCGTGTGGTTCACTTCACCCTTCCATCTTTACCAACCAGAAAACCCCCATCCAGAAGCCTAAGTTTGAGTTTCTCACCTAATCTTCTACAAACAGCCCACGCGCATACATCCTTGAATCAAGGCTTGTATCATTTTGGTATCAGAGCTTAAAGCTCCTAAACCAGGTTGTTTATATCCTTTTACTTGTTTTGTTTTGTGTTCTTGCATTAGTTGAAGTCGCATTCAAGAAAAAATCAAAAAAATAACCTCAAACTCCAAACCGAGTGCATCTAGCCTCCTACGTGTATCACTAGGGTTTAGATTCACTTTTGCATTGCCATTCACATTTTCCTTTTTGTTTAATTCATATTTCCATTAATTTTAAGTTAAATTAAAAAGAAAACAAAAGAAAAGAAAAGAAAATAGGAAAATACCCAAAAGATTTCGAATTGGACAGCTAGCACAAGTTGTCTAGGAAGTTTCCTTTTTGCCTTTTATTCGAATTTCCTTTCCTTAGGATTTTTCCTTTTTGCATTTTTTCAAACCCCTTATAAAAAGAAAACCCTCCTAACAATTTAGGAGCATCCTAACTTGTCTTCTTTCTTTGTAGCACACCATGGGAGAAGAGAATAGAGAAGCAGCCGAAGCCATGATGGCCATGTTCACCACACTCCAAACACAACTCGCATCCATAGGTGAGAGGTTGGAGCGCGTGGAAAGACCAGTGAGATTCCAGGCCATAAGGCACGTTAGAGCTGAGCAAGACCGTCCTGAGGGTCCTGAGCACCTTAGGACATGGCACGAACAGGAGGAACCCCAGCCAGATGGAGATGAGGACACACAACCTCATAACTATCACCATAGGCCGAGAGGACCTCCACGGCAACCAGAGGCAGAAGATGATGGCTTTGAGCCATATGGTCTTCATCAGAGACCAAGAATGCCTCCTAGACATCATGAGGATGGATATGAACACGCCTATAACCGGGTAACTCATCCTGATGTTAAACTAACTCCTCCAAGTTTTGCAGGAAAAGTAGACCCCGAGGCTTACCTAGATTGGGAGAAGCGAATGGATCATATCTTTGATCACTACAACCAACCAGGGCCTAGGAGAGTCTCAATGGCAGTAGCACAACTCATGGACAATGCCCTCATCTGGTGGGATTGTGAGGTATCTGACACAAGGAGGAAGAGAATGAGACCCGTAGACTCATGGGTCGACATGAAAGACCTCCTGCGACAAAGGTTTGTTCCACCTTACTTTCATAGAGATTTGCAACGTTGTATTCGTACTCTTAAGCAGGGTACCAGATCAGTAGAAGAATACTATGAAGAGTTCGAGAAGTTAAGGAACAGATTGGAGCTCAATGATGATGAAGAAGCATTGATGGCACAATTCTTGGATGGACTCCAAGAAAGGATCAGCTGCAAGGTGGAAAGGCAAATCTACAACGACTTCAAAGACTTGTTCCACCTATCTGTGCAAGCTGAGCAGCACATCAAACGTAAGAGCCAAGACATCCGCAGCAAGCCTAAGACACCTTGGGCACCAAGCAACATGCCCAGGGCCGTGGACATGTTCAAGAGCAAGAGCAAAAGCATAGAGATCGAGTCAAGGTTCAAGAGCAAGCCTCCTGAACCCACCCGTGACCAGAGAGAGCCTGGTAAGTCTTATAACCCTCAAATATCACGTGACATAACTTGTTTCAAGTGCAGGGGACGTGGACACATCTCAAGGGAGTGCCCAAACAACCGAGTCATGCTGATTACGGAGGCAGGAGAATATGAGTCCCAAGATGAAGAGGACTATGAACCAGAAGGAGAGTATGGTGACATTGAGTACCCAGATGTGGGAGAAGTGCTGGTCACTAGACGTATCCTCAGTGCAATGGTGGATCCTTCAGAGACCATCCAAAGGGAGAACATCTTCCACAGCCGTTGCACCATCAAGGGCAAGGTATGTAACCTCATCATAGATGGTGGTTCTTGCACTAACGCTAGTGATATGGTTGATAAGCTAGGTCTAGAGAAGACACGGCATCCTCGACCATATAGACTGAGATGGCTCGATGACAAAGTGGAGCTAAAGATCCATTAACAAATTCAGCTTATGGGTCGACAAGCTTCTAGAGGAAGAGCAGCTAAGGACAATGGGCCAGAAGAGCAAATTAGAGTCCAAAGGCTTCTCAACAACACAAGGAGCATCAGAGACTTGGGCTTTAGTGGCAAGAGAGGTCAGGGCCCAAAGGTTTTTAACCCTACTCCAAGTCGAAGACTAGGAGCAAGGCGCGTGCATGCCACAAGGACGGCCACCTTCCATTTCTTGGCCATGAGGTAAGTTAAGGTAAGTTTTCAATAAGAATATTTGCCTATTTCTGTTTTGCAGGGTAGGATCTAGAATATTTACTTTTATTGAGTCAAAAACATTTTTAGGAATAGGTCCTTTTTCGATTATACACTTTTGTATCTTTTCCTTTGTGCACTTTTGTAAGTTTTCCTTTTCTTATTTGGGTCGACCCTAGAAGGTCAAGCTGTCGAGCATATTAATAAGGCTCCTTCCAGCATTGTAGTTCGACAACCTTTTTGATTATTAATAAAGTAGAACTTTTTCCCTACAAGTTTTCTCTCTAAGAATCTTGTGCGCTTAGAACCTAGTTGAGACCAGCCCTCCTAGCTCTAAGTTTGTGATTTATCACGAGGTTCATCACCCCTCGTGTGGTTCACTTCACCCTTCCACCGTTTACCAACCAGAAAACCTCTATCCAGAAGCCTAAGGTCGAGTTTCTCACCTAATCTTCTACAAACAGCCCACGCGCATCCAAGCCTTGAATCGAGGCTTGTATCATTTTGGTATCAGAGCTTAAAGCTCCTAAACCAGGTTGTTTCTATCCTTTTGCTTGTTTTGTTTTGTGTTCTTGCATTAGTTTAAGTCGCATTCAAGAAAAATCAAAAAAATAACCTCAAACTCCAAACCGAGTGCATCTAGCCTCCTACGTGTATCACTAGGGTTTAGATTCACTTTTTGCATTGCATACACGTTTTCCTTTTTGTTTAAGTCATATTTCCTTTATTTTTAAGTCTAATTAAAAAGAAAAGAAAAAGAAAATAGAAAAGATACTAAAAGAATTCGAATTGGACAGCTAGCACAAGTTGTCTAGGAAGTTTCCTTTTTTCGAATTTCCTTTCTTTAGAATTTTCCTTTTGCATTTTTTCAAAACCCCTATAAAAAGAAAACCCTCCTAATAATTTAGGAGCACCCTAATTGTCTTCTTTCTTTGTAGCACACATGGGAGAAGAGAATAGAGACGCAGCTGAAGCCATGATGGCCATGTTCACCACACTCCAAACACAACTCGCATCCATAGGCGAGAGGTTGGAGCGCGTGGAGAGACCCGTAAGATTCCAGGCCATAAGGCACGTGAGAGCTGAGCCAGATCGTCCTGAGGGTCCTGAGTACCTTAGGACACGGCACGAACAGGAGGAACCCAAGCCAGATGGAGATGAGGACACACAACCTCATAACTATCACCATAGGCCGAGAGGACCTCCACGGCAACCAGAGGCAGAAGATGATGGCTTTGAGCCATATGGTCTTCACCAGAGACCAAGAATGCCTCCTAGACGTCATGAGGATGGAGATGAACACACCTATAACCGGGTAATTCATCCTGATGTTAAACTAACTCCTCCAACTTTTGCAGGAAAAGTAGACCCCCAGGCTTACCTAGATTGGGAGAGGAGAATGGATCATATCTTTGATCACTACAACCAACCAGGACCTAGGAGAGTCTCAATGGCAGTAGCACAACTCACGGACAATGCCCTCATCTGGTGGGATCGTGAGGTATCTGACAGAAGGAGGAAGAGAATGAGACCCATAGACTCATGGGTCGACATGAAAGACCTCATGCGACAAAGGTATGTTCCACTCATTTCATAGGGATTTTTTTCGATTTTAAGCAGGGTACCAGATCAGTAGAGGAGTACTATGAAGAGTTCGAGAGGTTAAGGAACAGATTGGAGCTGATGATGAAGAAGCATTGATGGCACAATTCTTGGATGGACTCCAAGAAAGGATCAGCCGCAAGGTGGAGAGGCAAATCTACAATGACTTCAAAGACTTGTTCCACCTATCTGTCCAGGCTGAGCAGCACATCAAACGTAAGAGCCAAGACATCCGCAGCAAGCCTAAGACACCTTGGGCACCAAGCAACATGCCCAAGCCCATAGACAAAGGCAAGAGCATAGAGATCGAGTCAAGGTTCAAGAGCAAGCCTCCTGAACCCACCTGTGACCAGAGAGAGCCTGGTAAGTCTTCTAACCCTCAAAGATCACGTGACATCACTTGTTTCAAGTGTAGGGATCGTGGACACATCTCAAGGGAGTGCCCAAACAACCGGGTCATGTTGATTACGGAGGCTGGAGAATATGAGTCCCAAGAAGAGGACTATGAGTGAGAGAATATGGTGACATTGAGTACCCTGATGGGGGAAGTGCTGGTCACCAGAATCCTCAGTGCAATGGTGGATCCTTCAGACCATCCAAAGGAGAACATCTTCCACAGCCGCTGCACCATCAAGGGAAAGGTATGTAACCTCATCATAGATGGTGGTTCTTGCACTAATGTTGCTAGTAAGGGTTGATAAGCTAGGTGAGAGGACACGGCATCCACCATATAGACTGAGATGGCTTGATGACAAAGTGGAGCTCAAGATTCATGAGCAAGTCACTGTGCCATTCAGGGTAAGTACCAAGACCAGGTCATAATGGTGCCCATGCAAGCTGGCCATCTTCTGCTAGGAAGACCATGGCAGTTTGACAAAGAGACCAGGCATGATGGCAGAACCAATTTCTACACCTTCGTGCATGACAAGGGAAAGGTCAGCCTAGCTCCTCTTACACCTGCCCAAGTACATGAGCTACAACTCCAAATGAGTAGGGAAAAGAAACTTGTCAAGTCTAACTTTCTTATTCAACCTAGTCATGTCCGGAGAGCTTTAGCCTCCAAGGACTTAATGTTACTAATGGTTTTCAAGGAAGTGTTGAGTATAGAACAGGGACAGGTAGAGCTACCTCATGAAGTAGCAACACTCCTCAACAAATTCCAGGATGTATTTCCAGAGGAGATACCAGCAGGCTTGCCTCCTTTACGTGGCATAGAACACCAGATTGATCTAGTGCCCGGAGCAGCCCTGCCCAACCGGCCAGCCTACTGGATGAGTCCAGAGGAGTCCAAGGAGCTTGAGAAGCAAGTCAAGGAGCTCCTGGAGAAAGGATATGTTCGAGAGAGCCTCAGTCCATGTGCTGTACCAGTGCTGCTAGTGCCTAAGAAGGATGGACTTGGCGCATGTGTGTGGACTGCCGAGCCATCAACAACATCACAGTCAAGTATAGGCATCCAATACCACGACTGGATGACATGCTAGATGAGCTGAGTGGAGCCACGGTCTTCTCCAAGATAGACCTCAAAAATGGATACCACCAGGTAAGAATGAAGGAAGGTGATGAGTGGAAGACTGCTTTCAAGACAAAGCAAGGGCTCTACGAGTGGACAGTCATGCCATTCGGCTTGACTAATGCCCCAAGCACCTTCATGCCTTATGAACCAAGTTCTTAGGGCGTACATCAGTAAGTTTGTAGTTGTTTACTTTGATGACATACTTGTTTATAGTAAGTGCTAGAATCACACATCTTGAGATGGTCTTAAAACCCTTCGACAAGAAGAGCTTTATGCCAATCTCAAGAAGTGCACCTTTGTACTGATAAGCTTGTCTTTTAGGTTTTGTTGTGAGTTCACAGGGCCTACAGGTTGATGAAGAGAAGATTCGAGCCATACAAGAATGGCCAACACCAGGAAACATTAGCCAAGTAGGAGCTTCCACGGACTGGCCAGCTTCTATAGGAGATTCGTGCCCAGCTTCAGTAGTATTGCCTCACCATTGACGGCAGTAGTGAAGAAGAACGTGGGATTCAGCTGGGGAGAAGCTCAGGAGAAGGCATTCCAGGCCTTGAAGGACAGCCTTACACACGCACCAGTGCTAGTCCTTCCCGACTTCAACAAGGCGTTTGAAGTGGAGTGTGATGCCTCTGGAATAGGCATAGGAGCAGTGCTAACTCAAGGAGGGAGACCAGTGGCATACTTCAGTGAGAAGCTAGGTGGTGCCTCACTGAACTACACCACTTATGACAAGGAGCTCTATGCCCTTGTCCGAGCATTGGAGACTTGGCAGCATTACTTGCTGTCCAAGGAGTTTGTGATCCACACTGATCACGAGACTCTCAAACACCTCAGAGGGCAAACCAATCTCAAGAGGAGACATGCCAGGTGGATGGAGTTCATAGAGACCTTCCTGACATCATCAAGTACAAGAAGGGCAAAGACAATGTGGTAGCCGATGCACTATCAAGGAGGTTTGCCTTGATATCAACCATGGAGGCAAAACCTAGGATTCGAGCACATCAAGGATCTATACAAGGATGATCCTGACTTGCTGAGAGCTACAAGGAGTGTAGCACAGGAGTCATGGCAAATTCTACATCCATGAGATTTTTGTTCCGAGAAAGAAGGCTGTGCATACCACAAGGATCATTAAGGGAGCTTACCATCAGAGAAGCTCATGGAGGAGGACTCATGGGCCACTTTGATGTCGACAAGACTCTAGCAGTGGTCAAGGAGCACTTCTACTGGCCACACATCAAGAGGACAGTAGCTCATTGGGCAAGATGCATCACTTGCAAGAAGGCAAAGTCCCGAGTGCAACCTCACGGGTTGTATCTCCCTCTGCCCATACCCACACATCCATGGGTGGACATCTCAATGGACTTTGTTCTAGGTCTGCCCAAGATCAACCACAAAGATGCAATCTTTGTAGTGGTGGACAGATTCTCCAAGATGGCACACTTCATCCCATGTGCCAATGTCAATGATGCCACACAAACAGCTGAGCTCTTCTTCAGGGAGATAGTACGCTTCATGGAGTGCCAAGGACCATCGTATCAGACAGGGACACCAAGTTCCTCAGCCATTTCTGGAGGACCCTTTGGAGAAAACTAGGCACGAAGCTACTCTTCTCAACCACTTGCCATCCTCAAACCGATGGCCAAACTGAAGTTGTCAACAGGACCCTATCAACTCTTCTCAGAACAACACTAGGGAAGAACCTAAAGACTTGGGTGGAGTGCTGCCATTCATTGAGTTCGCCTACAACCGAGCCGTGCACTCAGCAACCAAGAAGACACCATTTGAAGTGGTATACGGCTTCAACCCTCTCACCCCACTGGAGCAAACACCACTGCCACCAGCTGAGATGACCAACCTCAACGGAGCATCCAAAGCAGAGTTCATAAGGAGGCTACACCAGAAGGTAGCAGAAAACTTGGAGAAGAGGACCGAACAGTACGTGACTCATGCCAACAAAGGAAGAAAGGAGGTGATCTTTCAACCAGGCGATTGGGTGTGGCTACACCTACGGCAGGAGAGGTTCCCAAACCTAAGGAGTTCCAAGCTAGCACCAAGAGGAGATGGACCATTCAGAGTGCTCGGGAGGATCAACAACAACGCCTACCGGATCGAGCTTCCAGGTGAGTTTAATGTGTCCAATACGTTTAATGTTACTGACTTGGCCCCTTTCCATGCAGATGAACCAGTTTTGAGGACAAACCTACTGAAGAGGGAGGGAATGATGAGGACATCAGGTCGTACATCCAGCCAGGAGACCAGACTGGCCGACCAGGAAGCTTGCCCGAGACAGCAGGACCATCTGGCGCGCCTGCCGGACCAGACAGTACCGCCGGACCCTCGACCCATAGGACCAGACCGGTCAACATTGCCGGCGGAGAGGCCCAAGCTTCCGGCACACTTGGTGGGGACGTGAACACCGCCGTCTGATGACACCACCGACTGGGATCAACTTGGCCGTCCTGTCATTCCGCCAGTACCACACAATCCAGCCAAGGCCATCCAAAAGTACACCACACTCCCACTTCTACACAAGAGGACTCCGACCAAATGAGCTACCAGCTCCAGGACATGCACTTAGAGGAAGTATCTACACCAGTGGTACCTCCAGGAGCAATGACAAGAAGCAGATCAAGAGCACTCTTCCACAAATTCAGCTTATGGGTCGACAAGCTTCTAGAGGAAGAGCAGCTAAGGACAATGGGCCAGAAGAGCAAATTAGAGTCCATAGGCTTCTCAACACAAGGAACATCAGAGACTTGGGCTTTAGTGGCAAGAGAGGTCAGGGCCCAAAGATATTTAACCCTACTCCAAGTCGAAGACTAGGAGTAAGGCGCGTGCATGCCACAAGGGCGGCCACCTTCCATTTCTTGGCCATGAGGTGTTAAGGTAAGAATAAGAATATTTGCCTCTTCTGTTTTGCAGGGTAGGATCTAGTATTTTACATTGAGTCAAAAACATTTTAGGAATAGGTCCTTTTCACATACACTTTTGTATCTTTTCCTTGTGCACTTTTTGTAAGTTTTCCTTTTCTTATTTGGGTCGACTAGAAGGTCAAGCTGTCGAGCATTTAATAAGGCTCCTTCCAGCATTGTAGTTCACAACCTTTTTGATATTAATAAAGTAGGACTTTCTTGCAACAAGTTTTCTCTGTAAGAATCTTGTGCGCTTAGAACCTAGTTGAGACCAGCCCTCCTAGCTCTAAGTTTGTGATTTATCACGAGGTTCATCACCCCTCGTGTGGTTCACTTCACCCTTCCATCGAATACCAACCCAAAAACCCCTATCCAAGAAGTCTAAGGTCGAGTTTCTCACCTAAATTTCTCCAAACAGCCCACGCGGATACATCCTTGAATCAAGGCTTGTATC
>JAENJI010001557.1:0-12661 GCA_018901935.1 Pugionium cornutum | reverse complement strand
GAGGTAGATCAGCTTCCCAACTAGTCTCCTATACTGAGAAACATCCTTAAATAACTCATCAGCTTTCTCCCCTTTCCGTTGACCTTGTAGCCATCTTCAAGAGGAGTTTTGGCCGGTTTAGCCCCAAGCTTTCCCGTGTCTGTCAACAGATCAAGAGCATACTTTCTTTGGGATAGAAAGAGCCCTTCTTGAGACCGACACACTTCAATACCCAAGTAGTACTTCAACTCTCCAAGATCCTTGATGTCAAATGATCTGTTTAAGAAGGCCTTTGTGGACTGAATTCCTTCCTTATCATCTCCTGTGATGATAAGGTCATCCACATAAACCAAGACCGCCACGATTCCTTTGGAGTTTTGACAAGTGAACAAAGTATGATCTGAATGGGATTTCCTAAACCCATTATCAGTAAGTGTGGAGCTTAATTTGTGATACCAGGCCCTTGGTGACTGCTTCAACCCATATATTGCCTTCCTAAGTCTTAGAACCTGTCCCTCTTTGCAAAAATCTTCAAGGCCTGGTGGGGGAGTCATATACACTTCCTCTTCAAGTTCTCCTTGTAGGAATGCGTTCTTGACATCCATTTGCCATAAGTCCCAAGTCAGATTCGTAGCTAGTGAAAGAACAACCCCTTACAGTGTGTAGCTTAGCCACCGGTGCAAATGTATCAGTATAGTCCTCTCCATATGTCTGAGTGAAACCTCTTGCAACTAGACGTGCCTTGTACCTTTCTATGTCCCCATTGCTCTTATACTTGATGGTGAACACCACTTGGAACTCACAGCCTTCTTGCCTTTGGGAAGTTCTTGTATATCCCATGTATGATTCCTTTCCATAGCTCCCTTCTCATCTCTTACTGCATCTAACCATTCTTTCTTGCTCTCAGCTTCTTCATAAGTCCTTGGAATCTGACTTTGTTCAATCTTTCCAAGGAATGCTTGATGACTAGATGGCAAGAGGTCAAGGAAACAAACAGCTTGTATGGGATGAGCCACGGCCTGGTTGTTGTAGAATACCCTAGTGTTCCTAAGTCTAGTACTCCTCCTTAAATGCTGAACAGGTGGTGCAGCCTCCTCTACAACCGTTCCCTCTTCCATTTGGTGAATAGGTTCCTCTATACCCACTTCCAAGTCGTCTTGTTCTTGATTTTGGGCCATAGCTTCTTCTTGGATTGGAGTTGGTTCTTGAGTTACCACCCCTTGTTCATTCTCTTGGGTATCTTGTGAACTACTTAAGGTTCTTGTTTCTTCGTGTCTTGAATCCTTTGGCAGATCATTTCCCAAATGATTCAAGAGAAACCCCAAACTCGTAGCCAAATCAGAAGGTGACCTTGAGAGATCCTTCAATCCTTCCCAATCTTTCTGATCATAATAGCTTTGTTCTTCTATGAACCTGACATCTCTAGACACATATGTCCTGTTGTTGCTCGGATCATAGCACTTATAACCCTTTTGTGTTGTCGAATATCCAAGGAACATACACTTGATGCTCTTTGCCTCCAACTTGTTTCTTAGATCACCTGGAACATACACAAAGCACACACACACCCAAATACACGTAAATGATCAATGGAAGGTTTAGTTTTATTGAGTACCTCAAATGGGGATATATCTTGCAAGACTTTGGTTGGAATCCGGATTGATGAGGTAGCAAGCAACCAAGACTGCATCTCCCCAAAAACTTTTAGGAACATTGGTATGAAACATCATGGATCTTGCTACTTCCATTAAGTGTCGGTTCTTCCTTTCAGCAACTCCATTTTGTTGTGGTGTGTGTGGACAGCTAGTTTGATGTAGTATTCCATGTTTGTTTAGATGAGCTTTGAATCTTTGACTTGTGTATTCCCTCCATTATCTGATCTTAACACTTTGATCTTGGCATTGAATTGATTAGTAACATAATTATGAAAGTTTATAAATGCCTCATAAACCCTATCTTTAGATGGAAGTAATGTAACCCATGTATATTTCGATTTCTCATCTATAAAGGTCACAAAGTATTTATTCCTATCTCTAGACATGTAAGGTGAGGTCCAAACATCGAATGTACTAAATCAAAGCAATGCTCATAAATTGTAGACGATTTAGGGAAAACAACACGACAATGTTTGCCAAGGATACAAGCCTCACAAACTGAGTGATCATAAGCGACATTAGGAATTATTAAGCTTAAAGCACGAGCATGAGGATGTCCTAATCTAGCATGCCATAAGACATCTTTATTAGCAAAAACACAGGATTTGAAAGCTAAGGAATCCAAATTGCTTGGAGGAGGGTCTTCAAGAACATAGAGCTCATCTTGAGTTACACCACCTCCAAGTATCTTACCACTCTTAATATCCTGAAAGTAAACATTGTTAGGCCCAAATGTAACATTGCAATTGAGGTCTTTAGTAGCCTTTTGACAGAAACTAGATTAGACTTAAATTTAGGTACAAAGAATGCATTAGTTTCTTTGTCAAATAGTCTTAATTTTCCGGTTCCTTCAATTGGAATACCCTTACCATCAGCTATAGTTACTTGTCCTAGACATGGTTCAATGTTCTATAACAACCTAGCATTGCTAATCATATGGTGAGAAGCACCTGAATCCACTACCAACTTATGATCTGGTTTATCACGCGATTTATGGGAGTAGAGTGTGATACCGGAGAGTTTTGAGGCATAGGCCTTGATGAGATCCTCCAAGTCACTCTTCTTAACATACTCCATGGATACATTCATAGCTAGCTCCCCTCCTTGGTTGGATGAACTTGCGGGTTCAGTCGCAACCATTTGAGAGATGTTAGCCTTTGAATCCTTGAACCGGTTTGGCTTGAGATGAGGATGAAGTATCCAGCACTTGTCCTTGATGTGGCCATTCCTCTTACAATGCTCACACATCACACTCTTCCTATCCTCTTGCTTAAACACGCTTTTGTTGGCCATGACTAGTTCTCCTTTACCACCAAACAAACCAATGTTGCCTTGCTCCTTTTGAATCCATGAGCACACCTCTTCGAAATCAGGGAGTTTTGGCTCTCTCAGGATGGACTTAATCACATCCTTAAAGGCTGGATTTAGGTTGAGAAGGAGCCCAAATATCTTATCTTGTTCCTTCCTTTCATTAAGCACCTTTGGATCCATAGAACTTGGTCTCAACATGTCAAGCTCGGACCATGTTGACTGGAACTTGCCCAGGAATTTTGTGAACTCCATATCCTCTTGGTGTAGATCATTGAGAGCCTTCTTAACCTCATACACAGGGCTGAGGTTTGAAACATCCCCATACACCCTCTTGAGAGTGTCCCAAAGAGACTTGGCAGTTTCACAATGTGAATAAGCTTCAAGAATGGATGGGTCCAATGAATTTTGGAGGAATCCAAGGACTGATTGATCTTCTTGGAACCACCTAGCTTCTTCTTTTCTTGTTGCCTCATCCTTCTTCTCCTTTGGATCATCTGTAGATGGAGTATTATCCTCCAAGATGTGATTCCAAAGTCCTTTGCCACAAATGGCTGTCTTGATGGTTCTTGACCATAATGTGTAGTTCAAGCCTTTGAGAACTACTGCTATCACCGTAGGTTTCAGGCTGGAACTAATTTGAACTGTATCCTCCATTGTTAGGCTTTGAAGAGCTCAAAGGAAGCAGCTTTTATGGTTGAATGAAACCGTGAGTTTTTTAGTCTAAAGACTGAGAGATTTTGACAGAATTTTAGATTAGAAACTGAGAGATTTGAGTAGAAAAGATAAGAGAATGATCTTATTCTCTGATACCATGTAAGAATATTGAGATTATAGAGGAGAAATGTGAAGAATTGAATCTGAAAACTCAAAGAGAAGTATGAGAAAATGAGAAATGACTTAGACTTATGGAGAAGAATCTCCTAAGAGTGTATTATACATTGAGTCTTTACAGCCCTTTTATAGAGGATTTACAATGTGAACACAAAAGAAAACGAATTTAAACTTGTGGATGAGTTTGAATAGAGGAGGAGCCTGTCAACAACCAATGAGAAGAGAGAGGAGACAGCATGGGCATGACTGTTTGGTGTGGTTGCCAAGGCTGTGTGCAGCATGGGCATGACTGTTTGGTGTGGTTGCCAAGACTGTGTGCAGCATGGGCATGACTTTTCCACCTTGATTCTTCTCCCAAGGTAGCTATTTAACCATTTCAACCATGTGGTTAATAATAACCCATCCTTTTTCATTTCCCTTGTTATTCAAACTGAATTTTCGTGCTCACACTTGCCTTGTAGGTCAAGATAGGTCTTATTTGATTTTCCTATGTCAATAGTTCCTTCGGGATGAAAATTTCAATGTTTCTATCCATTTAGAGACGATTTCTTATTACCCCCATTTTTTATTCTATGTTATCACTATGTATGTAATATCCTGTTTCTCTTTTCTTTATGAACATGTGTTACGTAGTCTTACGTTTAGGTTTTTCATTTTTTTGCTATGAAAATATGTTGATTGATCCATTTTGTTTTAGTTATTGGTATTTTCCGATTCCTCCGTTTATGATGTCACATTATACTTGATCTCCATAATTTTATATATCATGTGTATTTTGCACCCACTAGGCGTTTGATTAGCATCGAATCTTTTGTTTTCAAGTTCTTGTGTATCTTTCAATTCGTTGTGTTTTGTTGCATTTGGAATCTTGTTATCTCTTGAATCAAGTTGCATTTTAGTATTCCTATTGTATATGTTTCTTGTATTGATCTGTATGGCTTGATATTGGTTTTTGCGAGCGGCTTAAGCCACATGAATTGAAGACACAACTTGAAGGAAGAAGAAAATTCGTTTTGGAATAGATTGTAATGGATGCACACTTTTCCAATAATTGTTAAACTTTGGATATATAACTGAAAATGGAGTAAGTTTCATTTTATGGTGAACAATATAACACTCACATATGAGATGAGAAACTCCGGTGGTTTCGGTGAAGATCTACCAATATAGAAGAATTCATGGTATTACACAGTTTGTGAAAGATATGTTAATAAGGAGACTTTTCCTTATCTATTTTGCTCTAAAAACTGGTCATAATATAGAAAACTAAGTTATCTCTTAATGTGGGCATTAGATTCATGTCATTCTGAGCTTGAAATCAAAAGTTCTGGGCGATTTAGTGTGGACGTGTCAAGTTGACCAACTAGTTAAAATGATCATTGTTATCCGATCACAGTGATATCAGAAACGAAATTTCTTGGCGCACCTTTGATCAGTCAAATTAGTCCTTCATGCTTTGTTTGATCCAAATTTCTAAAAAGCTGATGTGTTTGTTTTGAGTCAATCTAATATGAGTAAAGAATGAATTCAGAAAGTCTTAAAAATTTGAACTCATTTTTCGGTTTCTACGTTATTGTAATACCTAAAATGTTAATGTTTCTTCGGGATGAAGATTTCAATGTTTCTATCCATTTAGAGACGATTTCTTATTAACCCCATTTTTTATTCTATGTTATCACTATGTATGTAACCTCGTGTTTCTCTTTTCTTTATGAACATGTGTTACGTAGTCTTACGTTTAGGTTTTCATTTTTTTGCTATGAAAATATGTTGATTGATCCATGTTGTTTTAGTTATTGGTATTTTTCGATTCCTCCGTTTATGATATCACATTATACTTGATCTCCATAATTTTATATATCATGTATATTTTGCACCCAGTAGGTGTTTGATTAGCATCGAATCTTTTGTTTTTAAGTTCTTGTGTATCTTTCAATTCGTTGTGTTTTGTTGCATTTGGAATCTTGTTATCTCTTGAATCAAGTTGCATTATAGTATTCCTATTGTATATGTTTCATTTATTGATCTATATGCTTCATATTGGTTTTTGCGAGCGGCTTAAGCCACATGAGTTGAAGACACAACTTGAAGGGAGAAGAAAATTCGTTTAGGAATAGATTGTAATGGATGGACACTTATCCAATAATTTTTAAACTTTGGATACATAACTGAAAATAGAGTAAGCTTCGTTTTATGGTGAACAATATAACACTCACAAATGAGATTAGAAACTCCGATCGTTTCGGTGAAGGTCTATCAATAGAGCAGAATTCATGGTATTACACAGTTTTTGTAAGATATGTTAATATGGAGACTTTTCCTTATCTATATTGGTCTCAAAACTGGTCATAATATTGAAAATTAAGGTAGCTTAATGTGGGCATTAGATTCATGTCATTCTGAGCTTTAAATCAAAATTTATGGGCGATTTAGTGCGGACGTGTCAAGTTGACCAACTAGTTAAAATGATCATTTTTATCCGATCACGGTGATATCAGAAACGAAATTTCTTGGCGCTCCTTTGATCAGTCAAATTAGTCCTTCATGATTTGTTTGATCAAAATTTCTAAAAAGGTGATGTGTTTGTTTTGAGTCAATCTAATATGAGTAAAGAATGTAATTCAGAAAGGTTTAAAAATTTGAACTCTTTTTTCTGTTTCTACGTTATTGTAATACCTAAAATGTTAATGTTCTTTCGGGATGAAGATTTCAATGTTTCTATCCATTTAGATACGAATTGTTAGTAACCCCATTTTTTATTCTATGTTATCACTATATATCTAACCTCATGTTTCTCTTTTCTTTATGAACATATGTTATGTAGTCTTACGTTTAGGTTTTTCATTTTTTTGTTACGAAAATATGTTTGATTGATCCATGTTGTTTTAGTTATTGGTACCTTTCGATTCCTCCGTTTATGATGTCACATTATACTTTATCTCCATAATTTTATATATCATGTATATTTTGCACCCACTAGGTGTTCGATTGGGGAACGGGCCAAAATCAACATGAACAATTTCCGTCGTGCTCATTTGAACCTTAATTTAACAGCAATGCATTAAACCACATGAACAATGATAAAATTTGAATTTCCTACACAAACTATATCAAAAGTACTTTTTTCAACGAATCTTTTAACACCGTTACTAAACCGTGAAAAAAACTGCTGACTCATATGACACCGTGGCAGCTGATTCAGCATGTCAATTGATGGACGAAAATGCAGTTTAAAATGACGTCGTTTTGCATTTTAATCAAAACGACGTCGTTTTAACTTATGGTAAAAAAAATGTACAGATTAAAAAATCAACTTGTGAGATTTAACTACCCAAAAACATTTTATCTAAAATTTCCATAGCATAAATAGTAAATTATCCAACGATACCTGAAAATTAATATAACTACCATGAAGTACATCGCTCGCATAGCTAGATACAAATCCAAAAAGACTTCATGCAAAATCTTTCCGAAATTCTAAGTGTTTTAGAAAAACCAGTCAAGCAATTAGTATTCTTGCGATTGTGTTGGTCCTTCCCCATCAGCAAGGGTCATAAACTCACCATCTTCTATATTAGCATTGTCTCTTGTAGATGATTTTTTCTTAACCGGTTTAACCCTTTCTACTCCAAAGTTAGAACATTTCTTTGCGTTATGTCCAGCAATACCACATCGCATAATTCTTTTCTCTCGACTGACCTTTTTTTCGTAGGCGACTCATGTCTCCCTTTCTTTCTCTTCGGTTTTGGTTTTCTCCCTTTTATGTTTTCAACTTGTTCAACCAAACTAGCCGGAGGATGAACTACTGAACCAGAAATCTTCCAAAAAAACATACCATTCACCGGTCGAATGGAGTCACTGTAAATTTGTTGTTGCCTCGAGGTTAAAATACCAATTAGATGTGTAATCTCCGTAGTTAAGCTTCCTCTCAGAGATGACACGCAAGGCATGACGACAAGGAAGGCCACTCATTTCCCATCTTCTGCAAGCACATGTCCTCGATCCTAAATGCAAACTGAAAGCTCTACCCGGACTCTAGTACCTCACAATGCCCATCTGATCCTGGAAACATCCTACCAAATTTGATCTTTTGCTGCTCAAATTCTATTGTTGCAGTAGCTTTTGGAGTGTATCTACCTGTATGATTCAATGCTGCCATTTTTCTGCGATCAATGCGAACCATGGCATTTCTTCTTATCGTCTCCAACTTCTCAACCATAGGCATATACCTTGCTGAATCAATGGCATTGTTGAAAGACTCGGAGATGTTGTTGTGAATATCGACACAACTAGAAGATGTTTTGCAGTAAGCAAGACTGCAATTCTTTGGATTCTTCTCCATCATTGCTTCGAATAACCTCATATCATACGTCTTCACTATTTCCAAGTTTTAAGTATACTCAGCCATCGTGTAACTCTCTGCAACCCTCCAAAACAGTCGCTTCATCTCACTTTGATGAGGGAAAATCTTTTTCAAATTCCCATATATATGACGAGCACACATCCTATGTTCAACCTGAGGTAATTCTCTTTCGACTGCATTCAACAAACCCTACAGATTGAAATAATTTGATTGTTAACATCCATATGGATCATAAATGAGATTAAAATCAATATTTGGCTATCATTTGATTGATACCTTTTGTCTATCTGATATTACTGTGAAACCTTCTCCATTTTGTAGATTAAAATCTACTTTCAGCTTTCGTACAAACCAAGCCCAATTCTCTTCATTCTCAACATCGACAATTGCCCATGCAATTGGATACATTTGATTGTTAGCTTCCCTTCCCACAACAGCTAGTAATTGACTCTTTAGTGTGCTTTTTAGAAAACAACCATCTAAGCCGAAGATAGGTCGGCACCACATTGTCCATAATCTTCGGAGCACTTCGAAACACACATAAAATCTCTGAAATATTTCGGCTCCAGTTTCATCAAATAAGGGGTCAAGCTCTACAGTAGATCCTTGGTTAGAACTACAATGGCCAAAGTAAAAAGAAGTTAGTAAAAAACAAACAAACACATTCCTTTAGCAATCGGTAAAGTAAGTCACTTACTCAAAAAGGGCTAATCGATAATCTTTTAGCCTTGAAAATTGCTCCTCATGTTCACGGTTGATGTGATCTAGTGCTCTTCTCTTTGCTTTTTTACACTTGTCGATGGTTGTGATAAAATTGTACCGTTTGAGGATTTCCTCTTGCATTGTCTTTGGTTTAAGCTCTGGATCAGTTCTAATATCATCCAAAAACAGCTTCATTATCACCTCTGTCTTTAAAATTTTACACGCAATTGTGCTCATGTTCATACGTCTTCACCATCCACTTTCCGATTCTGTCTTCATAACTACAATAAATATACCACGGACAACAATCATTAGACCCACACTTAGCCCCAGATTTGTCTTTTTCCCAACGACTTAGCTTAATATTCCATCCTCCTTTTAGCGCGTAGTCAACCAAGGCCTCTTTAAAATCTTCTAAAGCATCAAACACTTGTCTTAGTTGGAACTGCCCACTACCTCCTTTACACCTTATGAAGTCCTCTTCATCGCAATCGGAGTTAGGAGGTGTGTTGTGGTAATCAACATCTTCATCTTCGTCAACAAACGATCTCACATTCATTTCAACCCTCACAGCTTTTTTGTATGACTCATTCCATGGAAGATCCTTTGGATGCTCAGTTTTGTTAACAAGGAAGACGTCAAAAACCCTTGTCCATTTAGCTGCTTCACATATCTTAGTAAAACTCGCATCTCCATTAGATAACTTCTTCCGATCCTTATTCTCTTCAAAAGGCATTTTATACCACATTTTCTGGCCATAAAATGTTTCCCCTAACTCATTTTCGATCATGGTGAATAAATCTTCGGGTTTAGATTCTAAATCTTTAACTTCACGACAAAGATAGCCGACATCTCCATCTTTATTTTTCACCCAATATCCACCGTAATACACATTGAACGTTACAATTTCTGCGTTACTGATTTGCACAAAACAATTAGGCGTTATAGACACCAAAAACTCGATTTTGTTTTACCAAATTAAACAACGAAAATAAAATGCAAAATTCAATTTATTTGTTATTTGTTCATCATATCTAGTATGAGATAAAATGTGTTGAAACAAAAATGAATCTTCATTACAAAATACATTTTGACCGTATCAAAACAAAACCAATATATTTCATAGAGACATGTAATTGGTTTTGGGTTTTTTCTTGATGATGTAAATAAGGGAACATCTTATTAACCTGTCACTTTTGGTTTATATGAAAGTCAGTTTTGGTGAAGCGTCTTCACGTTTAGGAAAAACAAGAACTAAGACCTTATTTGACCAGAAAGTCCTTACATTACAAGTGTAAATACAACTTTTATTATTGAACAATGTGTGGTAATACATCAATAAAAACAACGAAAACAAAAACTAGTTCTGTTATATATATATATATATATATATTTCCATGCTATTCATTAACAAACAAACCAAATTTGCATTATATAAGGTGATGAACACACAGCTATTAGCTTTTTATATAATAAATAAATCAAATTAAAGCTGGAATCAGATTTGCTAATAACTAGAAACTAGAGTCTATTTTCTTCCCTGAAGAACAATGACTGGAAACAGATTCGTCCACACATCAGATGCATCATATTAACCACCCATTTTTGAACAGAATCAAACAAGGGTCTAAATTTGAAATTTCATAACAAGTATCATCAAGAGAAAAGATTTATGGGTTAATCAAAACACAAAAGGGTAACAGAACACACCACAAACAAATGGAAAAGTAACAGAACACAAAACACAGACCAAAAATTAAATCTAGATGACGTTTTGTTTTTCACAAAGAAAAATCAGCCAATTTGTCTTCTTCTAAACAAAACCCAGAACACAACAACGATATCACAAGATAAGCATCAACGATTTCATAAATAGCACATCAATGATTTCACAAACTAAACCCCTTAAACGAATTATTAAACATTTGAAGATTTATGCAACCATTTCGAAACAAATGAAATCCTTAAACGATTTCGAAACAAATGCAACCCTTAAACGATTTATGGAACAATTTCGAACTGATTTTGAAGAGAAGCTTACCCAGACATGTTGAATCCTTTTGATTTTGCAAACCCCGATTTCGATTTCACTTGATTTCGAAAACCCTAATTCTCCAAACCCTATTGATTCCGAAAACCCCTATCGCAACCTCTTAGATGTCGATTTTCCAAACCCACTCAATTTGGATTCCTCTTGATTTCGAAACCCTAACTTCCCAAACCCTCATGCGATTTCCCTTTCATTTGTTTGAAATTGATTTTGATTTTATGTTTTCCCCAATTCGATTTTTGCCCTAATGACATAAATTTTCCCCAAGTGCAAAACAACGTCGTTTTATTTTCACATAGTTTTTCTCATTTGCCACGTGTCACATGAGTCTGCAGTTTTTCACAGTTCATTGACGACGTTAAAGATTTAGTTGAAAAAGGCACTCTCGATATTATTCGTGTAGAAAATTCAAATTATATCACTGTTCATGTGGTTTAAGGCACTGCTTCTAAATTCATATTCAAATGAGCACGACGGTAATTGTTCAGGTTGAGTTTGGCCCTTTTTCTGTGTTTGATTAGCAACGAATCTTTTGTTTTCAAGTTCTTGTGTATCTTTCAATTCGTTGTGTTTTGTTACATTTGGAGTCTTGTTATCTCTTGAATCAAGTTGCGTTATAGTATTCCTATTGTATATGTTTCTTTTATTGATCTATATGGCTTCATATTGGTTTTTGCGAGCGGCTTAACCCACATGAGTTGAAGACACAACTTGAAGGGAGAAGAAAATTCGTTTTGGAATAGATTGTAATGGATGGACACTTTTCCAATAATTGTTAAACTTTGGATACATAACTGAAGATGGAGTAAGTTTCATTTTATGGTGAACAATATAACACTCACATATGAGATTAGAAACTCCGGTCGTTTGGGTGAAGGTCTATCGATAGCGCAGAATTCATGGTATTACATAGTTTGTGAAAGATATGTTAATACGGAGAGTTTTCCTTATCTATTTTAGTCTCAAAACTTGTCATAATATAGAAAATTAAGTTAGCATAATGTGGGTGTTGGATTCATGCCATTCTGAGCTCTAAATCAAAAGTTATGGGCGATTTAGGGTGGACGTGTCAAGTTGACCAACTAGTTAAAATGATCATTGTTAGCCGATCACGGTGATATCATAAACGAAATTTCTTGGTGCTCTTGTGATCAGTCAAATTAGTTCTTCATGATTATTTGATCAAAATTTCTATAAATATAATGTGTTTGTTTTGAGCCAATCCAATATGAGTAGAGAATGTAATTCAGAAAGTTTTAAAAATTTGAACTCATTTTGTCTGTTTATACGTTATTGTAATACCTAAAATGTTAATGTTACTTCGGGATAAAGATTTCAAGGTTTCTATCCATTTAGACACGAATTCTTATTAACCTCATTCTTAATTCTATGTGATCACTATGTATCAAACCTCATGTTTCTCTTTTCCTTGTGAACATGTGTTACGTAGTCTTACGTTTTGGTTTCTCATTTTTTTGTTATGAAAATATGTTGCTTGATCCATGTTGTTTAAGTTATTGGTGTCTTTAGATTCCTCCGTTTATGATGTCACATTATACTTGATCACCATAGTTTTATAGATCGTGTATATTTTGCATCCAGCAGGTGTTTGATTAGCATCGAATATTTCATTTTCAAGTTCTTGTGTATCTTTCAATTCGTTGTGTTTTGTTGCCTTTGGAGTCTTGTTATCTCTTGAATCAAGTTGCATTATAGTATTACTATTGTATATGTTGCTTTTATTGATCTATATGGCTTCAAATTGGTTTT
>JAENJI010001556.1:0-12702 GCA_018901935.1 Pugionium cornutum | reverse complement strand
ATTTAACTCTCAAGTCAAGACTAGGATCTATGCCACAAGGACGGCCACCTTCCATTTCTTGGCCGTGAGGTGAGTTAAGGTAAGTTTACATTCGAATATATGCCTCTTTCTGTTTTTCAGGGTAGGATCTAGTTGCTTTACATTTTTGAGTCACAAACATTTTAGGAATAGGTCCTTTTTCGGTTATGCACTTTTGTATCTTTTCCTTTTGTGCACTTTTGTAAACTTTCCTTTTATTTGTTTGAGTCGACCCTAGAAGGTCAAGCTGTCGAGCATATTAATAAGGCTCCTTCCAGAATTGTAGTTCGACAACCTTTTTGCTAATTAATAAAGATCGAATTTTCTTTACAAGTTATTCTCTCAAAGAAGCTTGTGCGCTTAGAACCTAGTTGAGACCAGCCCTCCTAGCTCTAAGTTTGTGATTTATCACGAGGTTCATCACCCCTCGTGTGGTTCACTTCACCCTTCCATCTTTTACCAACCAGAAAACCCCCATCCAGAAGCCTAAGGTTGAGTTTCTCACCTAATCTTCTACAAACAGCCCACGCGCATACATCCTTGAATCAAGGCTTGTATCACACGTCCAGGTTAGTTTGAGAGATTCAAACTCCCTTGGTTCACCTTTGATCGTGTGATTCGATCAAAACCCCCTCCTTTTAGTTCCCTTGCCCGCTTAAGCCAAGAGAGATTCTCGGTCTTGCGAGTCACGGCCGTACCGCTTGTGAGATTGATATTCAATCTTACATCATTTGGTATCAGAGCTAAAAGCTCCTATCCCAGGTTGTGTTCATCCAACCTTTATCTTTTATCTTTTATGATTTTATTTTGCATTTTGTTATTTACATCTTATTGAAAAACCAAAAAAACAAATATTTGTTCGTATTCTTCATTTGCATTGTTTCTTGTTGATTCTTGTTGATTCTTTTTGTCTCCTCTCATTTAAATCTAAAACCAAATCAAAAATTTGCATTTCATGTTTGCTTAATTTCGTCCAATTAAGAGAAAAAAACCGAAAAATATAAACATCACTTCATTTTGTTTGTTTTCCAATTTAGTTGCTAGTTAAGTTTTTTTTTAAAAAAAGAAGAAGAAAAGATCTATATAATATTCTTATTATTTTTCGTCCTAATTTAATACCAAAACAAAAAAAATATTGTCTTTTAATTTGTTTTTAAGTTAGTTGCCAAAAGTAACCAAAAACAGAAACCATAAAAATATTTTCTTGTGTTGATTTTCTTTTGGTACTACTTGTGTGTTAATACCAAATATTCACTCTAGTCTAGTTTCCTTATTTGTGTATTTCGACTTAAATCTATCTTTTTCCTTGTGCAAGGTAAAATTTTAAAATATGAAATATTATGAGGAAGAAAGTCCTTACCAATTCTTTGAAAAAAATTATTGTGATGAATGGCACCAAGACTTGTCCGACGTAGATGATTCCTATGGATATGAGACATGGCATGAAGACTATTCAGAATATGATTTTGACAATGAAACAGGAGTTGAAGAACTCGAATCAGAGCCACCAGACTACTATTCCACTGATAGAAGCTGGCCAAAGACAATCACACCTTGCCACTTTGTTGTGTCAAGCCGAGTGCCAACCTACACCACTCCAACAAGATCAAGGAATTGGACTAGTAAGGTATATATTTACAATTCCAAATCTCTAACCTTTTCAGGGTATAACAAGGACCCAGATGAACACCTCCGATGGGAAACCAACATGAAACAATGGCTGCGCTCAAACAACATCCCCAAAGAGGAGAAGCTTTCATATGCTGTCGATATGCTCGTTGGAGATGCCTACAATTGGTGGTTGAAGGAAAATGCACGGACCTTCTACAACAAACCAGTCCTTGATTGGGGAGACCTTAAGGCACGAATGTATAGGGAGTTTGTAAAAAAGCACCAAACACGCAGAAACATCACCACACAACTTATGCACCCAACAACATCAAGGAGAGAGATGTCTACACCAAACATGCAGCCCTTTCATAAGCCCAAGCTTGCCTACTTCTCTGAGAATAACAACGTGTTTTCAAACACCTTAGAAGGAAAAAAGGTAGCTAATCCAATGGTCAAACCAAAAATTGACCAGCAAGTTCAAAAGGCTCAAGCCATAGCACACATGAAACCATGAAAGCCATTGCTTGGAATACACGTCAAGGAAACGCCAGGTAAGTCCTCTAACAATGTGAAAACAGATGAAATTATATGCTATAGATGTCAAGAAAGAAGACACTTTGCTAAGACATGCCCAACTAGACAACTAATAACAAGCTTACAAGTAGAACTCGAAAATGTTAAGCCTAAAAGTGTTAAGGCAATAAAGGAGCTTCAATTCAAATTTCCAGTACAAGCATAATGCACTTGTCTTTGCCAAAAGTTTTTGAAACAGGTCTAATAAAGCAAGGATTCAACAAAGATCAAGAAGACCCACCTCCTACATTAAACCGATGTTCGGAATCAAGAGGAGACCATGGAGAACCCAACACCTTGGAGGCAAAGCAAAGAAACCAGCTGCAATGGAAAGGAGTAATTTCTTCCTTTCTTATCAGGGAGCAACCGCCAGATGCACCATGGCCACATCCAAACCATATAAGGGCCATAAACCGAGGTAATACCGTAAAACCACAAGTAAATCATGGTATTAACTTGCCTTCTCTATGTGCAGGCCAAAATGTTTTGAGGGCAAAACATTTCGAAGGGGGAAGGGTATGATGAGGTCATCGGCACAACCCCCGGCCAACTGCCCAGCCCGGCCGGCACAAGGAACACAAAGGCGGCCAAATATGCGCAAAAGGATACATGGGTGTATCTTCATGAATCCAAGCTTAACCAAGAAGCGGCCAGCCAATATCAAACCTGGCCTATAATCCTGACTCAAAGAGGACACGCGGCGACATGGAGCTCACCCCAAACAAAGCCAGATCAAGTCATGCACCATACATCAAGTTGGAGTTTTCGAAACTTACCATATTTGGAACTTTCCTTATATGAAAGTCTCCAAACGTTTCTTTGGCAACCAGGAGACTTTTTGGTTCTTCTAGGAGTTTCCTTAAGCACTTCTAGAAGCTCAAACACGCCTTGGACCAGGCGGGTCCATCCGTGCCTTCAAATGAACCGATTGGTGCCGTTTATGGCAAGTGAGATGGCCAACTGGTTTAATCACTTGCAAACCAAAACATGGCGTCCAGGAGATATTATTAAGGCCCTAAGTGATACAAGCCTCGATTCAAGGCTTATATGTGGGTGGGCTGTTTGGAGAAGGTTAGGTGAGAAACTCGACCTTAGACTTCTTGGATAGAGGTTTTTGGGTTGGTATTTGAAGGAAGGGTGAAGTGAACCACATGAGAGGTGATGAACCTCGTGATAAATCACAAACTTAGAGCTAGGAGGGCTGGTCTCAACTAGATTCTAAGCGCACAAGCTTCTTTGAGAGAATAACTTGTAAAGAAAATTCGATCTTTATTAATTAGCAAAAAGGTTGTCGAACTACAATGCTGGAAGGAGCCTTATTAATATGCTCGACAGCTTGACCTACTAGGGTTGACTCAAATAAGAAAAGGAAAATTTACAAAAGTGCACAAAAGGAAAAGATACAAAAGTGTATAATCGAAAAAGGACCTATTCCTAAAATGTCTTTGACTCCAAAAATGTAAATATTCTGGATCCTACCCTGCAAAACAGAAGGAGGCAAATATTCTTATTCAAAACTTACCTTACTTACCTCACGGCCAAGAAATGGAAGGTGGCCGTCCTTGTGGCATGCACGCGCCTTGCTCCTAGTCTTCGACTTGGACTAGGGTTAGGAATCTTTGGGCCCTGACCTCTCTTGCCACTAAAGCCCAAGTCTCTGATGTCCCTTGTGTTGTTGAGAAGCCTTTGGAGTCTTCTTTTCACTTCTGGCCCATTGCCCTTAGTTGATCTTCCTCTAGGAGCTTGTCGACCCATAAGCTGAATTTGTGGAAGAGTGCTCTTGATCTGCTCCTTGTCATTCCCCCTGGTGGCACTACTGGTGTGGAGACTTCGTCTAGATGCATGTCCTGAAGCGGGTAGCTTATCTGGTCCGAGTTTCTTTGTGTAGAAGTAGAAATGCTCATGCACTCGGCTGGATTGGCTGTACCGGCTGGACTTTGCGAGGTACTGGCCTGAATGCCTCCAGGACCGGCCAAGTTGATCCCGGAGTTGGTGGCATCACCAAGGGGACCGGCGGTGTAATCCACGTCGCCACCAAGTGTGCTGGAAACTTGGGTCTCTCCGCCGGCAATGCTGGTCGGTCTGGTCCAATTGGTCGAGGGTCCGGCGGTACCGCTTGGGCCGGCAGACGTGCCAGATGGCCCGGCTGTCTCGGGCAAGCTTCCTGGTCAGCCAGTCTGGTCTCCTGGCTGGATGTATGACCTGATGTCCTCATCATCCCCTCCCTCTTCAGTAGGTTTTGTCCTCAAAACTGGTTCATCTGCATGGAAAGGGGCTAAGTCAGTTACGTTGAACGTATTGGACACATTAAACTCACCTGGGAGCTCGATCTTGGTGCTAGGTTGGAACTCCTTAGGTTTGGGAACCTCTCCTGCCGTAGGTGTAGCCACACCCAATCGCCTTGTTGAAAGATCACCTCCTTTCTTCCCTTGTTGGCATGAGTCACGTACTGCCCGGTCCTCTTCTCCAAGTTTTCTGTTACCTTCTGGTGTATCCTCCTTATGAACTCTGCCTTGGATGCTCCGTTGAGTTTGGTCATCTCAGCTGGTGGTAGTGGCGTTTGCTCCAATGGGGTGAGAGGGTTGAAGCCGTATACTACTTCAAATAGTGTCTTCTTGGTTGTTGAGTGCACGGCTCGGTTGTAAGCGAACTCTATGAATGGCAGGCACTCCACCCGTCTTTAGGTTCTTCCCTAGTGTAGTCCTGAGAAGAATTGATAGTGTCATGTTGACAACTTCAGTTTGGCCATCGGTTTGAAGATGGCAGGTGGTAGAGAAGAGTAGCTTCGTGCCTAGCTTCCTCCAAAGGATCCTCCAGAAATGGCTGAGGAACTTGGTGTCCCTGTCTGATACGATGGTCCTTGGCACTCCATGAAGCCATACTATCTCCCTGAAGAACAGCTCAGCTGTTTGTGTGGCATCATTGACATTGGCACATGGAATGAAGTGTGCCATCTTGGAGAATCTGTCCACCACTACAAAGATTGCATATTTGTGGTTGATCTTGGGCAGACCTAGAACAAAGTCCATTGAGATGTCCACCCATGGATGTGTAGGTATGGACAGTGGGAGATACAACCTGATGAGGACATCAGGTCGAACATTGATGAGGACATCAGGTCGTACATCCAGCCAGGTGACCAGACTGGCCGACCAGGAAGCTTGCCCGAGCCAGCAGGACCATCTGGCGCGCCTGCCGGACCAGACAGTACCGCCGGACCTTCGACCTATAGGACCAGACCGGTCAACATCGCCGGCGGAGAGGCCCAAGCTTCCGGCACACTTGGTGGGGACGTGAATGACACCGCCGGTCCCCCTGATGACACCGCCGACTCCGGGATCAACTTGGCCGGCCCTGAAGTCATTCCGGCCAGTACCGCGCACAATCCAGCCGGTACAGGCCATCCAGCCGAGTACACGCACACTTCAACTTCTACACAAGAGGACTCGGACCAAATGAGCTACCAGCTCCAGGACATGCACTTAGAGGAAGTATCTACACCAGTGGTACCTCCAGGAGCAATGACAAGAAGCAGATCAAGAGCACTCTTCCACAAATTCAGCTTATGGGTCGACAAGCTCCTAGAGGAAGATCAACTAAGGGCAATGGGCCAGAAGTGAAAAGAAGACTCCAAAGGCTTCTCAACAACACAAGGGACATCAGAGACTTGGGCTTTAGTGGCAAGAGAGGTCAGGGCCCAAAGATTCCTAACCCTAGTCCAAGTCGAAGACTAGGAGCAAGGCGCGTGCATGCCACAAGGACGGCCACCTTCCATTTCTTGGCCGTGAGGTAAGTAAGGTAAGTTTTGAATAAGAATATTTGCCTCCTTCTGTTTTGCAGGGTAGGATCCAGAATATTTACATTTTTGGAGTCAAAGACATTTTAGGAATAGGTCCTTTTTCGATTATACACTTTTGTATCTTTTCCTTTTGTGCACTTTTGTAAATTTTCCTTTTCTTATTTGAGTCAACCCTAGTAGGTCAAGCTGTCGAGCATATTAATAAGGCTCCTTCCAGCATTGTAGTTCGACAACCTTTTTGCTAATTAATAAAGATCGAATTTTCTTTACAAGTTATTCTCTCAAAGAAGCTTGTGCGCTTAGAATCTAGTTGAGACCAGCCCTCCTAGCTCTAAGTTTGTGATTTATCACGAGGTTCATCACCCCTCGTGTGGTTCACTTCACCCTTCCATCTTTTACCAACCAGAAAACCCCCATCCAGAAGCCTAAGGTTGAGTTTCTCACCTAATCTTCTACAAACAGCCCACTAGCATACATCCTTGAATCAAGGCTTGTATAATTTTGGTATCAGAGCTTAAAGCTCCTAAACCAGGTTGTTTCTATCCTTTTGCTTGTCTTATTTCTAGTTCTTGCATTAGTTTAAGTCGTATTCAAGAAAAATCAAAAAACAACATCAAACTCCAAACCGAGTGCATCTAGCCTCCTACGTGTATCACTAGGGTTTAGGTTCACTTTTGCATTATCATTCACGTTTTCCTTTTTGTTTAAGTCATATTTCCTTTATTTTTAAGTTTAATTAAAAAGAAAAGAAAAAGAAAATAGAAAAGATACTAAAAGAATTCGAATTGGACAGCTAGCACAAGTTGTCTAGGGAGTTTCCTTTTTTTCGAATTTCCTTTCTTTAGAATTTTTCCTTTTTGCATTTTTTCAAACCACATATAAAAAGAAAACTCTCCTAATAATTTAGGAGCACCCTAATTGTCTTCTTTCTTTGTAGCACACATGGGAGAAGAGAATAGAGACGCAGCTGAAGCCATGATGGCCATGTTCACCACACTCCAAACACAACTCGCATCCATAGGCGAGAGGTTGGAGCGCGTGGAGAGACCAGTAAGATTCCAGGCCATAAGGCACGTGAAAGCTGAGCCAGATTGTCCTGAGGGTCCTGAGTACCTTAGGACACGGCACGAACAGGAGGAACCCCAGCCAGATGGAGATGAGGACCTGCAACCTCATAACTATCACCATAGGCCGAGAGGACCTCCACGGCAACCAGAGGCAGAAGATGATGGCTTTGAGCCATATGGTCTTCACCAGAGACCAAGAATGCCTCCTAGACGTCATGAGGATGGAGATGAACACACCTATAAACGGGTAATTCATCCTGATGTTAAACTAACTCCTCCAACTTTTGCAGGAAAAGTGGACCCCGAGGCTTACCTAGATTGGGAGAGAAGAATGGATCATATCTTTGATCATTACAAACAACCAGGACCTAGGAGAGTCTCAATGGCAGTAGCACAACTCACGGACAATGCCTTTATCTGGTGGGATCGTGAGGTATCAGACAGAAGGAGGAAGAGAATGAGGCCCATAGACTCATGGGTCGACATGAAAGACCTCATGGGACAAAGGTTTGTTCCACCTTACTTTCATAGAGACTTGCAACGTCGTTTTCGTACTCTTAAGCAGGGTACTAGATCAGTAGAGGAGTACTATGAAGAGTTCAAGAAGCTAAGGAACAGGCTGGAGCTCAATGATGATGAAGAAGCATTGATGGCACAATTCTTGGATGGACTCAAAGAAAGAATCAGCCGCAAGGTGGAGAGGCAAATCTACAACGACTTCAAGGACTTGTTCCACCTATCTGTGCAAGCTGAACAGCACATCAAAGCGTAGAGCCAAGAAATCCACAGCAAGCCTAAGACACCTTGGGCACCAAGCAACATGCCTAAGACAGTGGACAAAGGCAAAAGCGTGAGATCGAGTCAAGGTTCAGAGCAAGCCTCCTGACCCCCCCCGTGACCAGAGGGAGCCTGGTAAGTCTTCTAACCCTCAAAGATCACGTGACATAACTTGTTTCAAGTGTAGGGGACGTGGACACATCTCAAGGGAGTGCCCAAACAACCGAGTCATGCTGATTACGGAGGCAGGAGAATATGAGTCCAAGATGAAGAGGACTATGAGCCAGAAGGAGAATATGGTGACATTGAGTACCCTGATGTGGAGGAAGTGCTGGTCACTAGACGTATCCTCAGTGCAATGGTGGATCCTTCAGAGACCATCCAAAGGGAGAACATCTTCCACAGCCGTTGCACCATCAAGGAAAGGTATGTAACCTCATCATAGATGGTGGTTCTTGCACTAACGTTGCTAGTGCGTATATGGTTGATAAGCTAGGTCTAGAGAGGACACGGCATCCTCGACCATATAGGCTGAGATGGCTTGATGACAAAGTGGAGCTCAAGATTCATGAGCAAGTCACTGTGCCATTCAGTGTGGGCAGTACCAAGACCAGGTCGTGTGCGACGTGGTGCCCATGCAAGCTGGCCATCTTCTGCTAGGGAGACCATGGCAGTTTGACAAAGAGACCAGGCATGATGGCAGGACCAATCTCTACACCTTCGTGCATGACAAGAGAAAGGTCAGCCTAGCTCCTCTTACACCTGCCCAAGTACATGAGCTACAACTCCAGATGAGTAAGGAAAAGAAACTTGTCAAGTCTAACTTTCTTATTCAACCTAGTCATGTCCGGAGAGCTTTAGCCTCGAAGGACTTAATATTACTAATGGTTTTCAAGGAAGTGTTGAGTATAGAACAGGGACAGGTAGAGCTACCTCATGAAGTAGCAACACTCCTCAACAAATTCCAGGATGTATTTCCAGAGGAGATACCAGCAGGCTTGCCTCCTTTACGTGGCATAGAACACCAGATTGATCTAGTGCCCGGAGCAGCCCTGCCAACCGGCCAGCCTACCGGATGAGTCCAGATAAGTCCAAGGAGCTTGAGAAGAAAGTCAAGGAGCTCCTGGAGAGAGGCTATGTTCGAGAGAGCCTCAGTCCATGTGCCGTACCAGTGCTACTAGTGCCCAAGAAGGATGGAACTTGGCGCATGTGTGGACTGCCGAGCAATCAACAACATCACAGTCAAGTATAGGCATCCAATACCACGACTGGATGACATGCTAGATGAGCTGAGTGGAGCCACGGTCTTCTCCAAGATAGACCTCAAAAGTGGATACCACCAGGTAAGAATGAAGGAAGGTGATGAGTGGAAGACTGCTTTCAAGACAAAGCAAGGGCTCTACGAGTGGACAGTCATGCCATTTGGCTTGACTAATGCCCCAAGCACCTTCATGCGCCTTATGAACCAAGTTCTTAGAGCGTACATCAGTAAGTTCGTAGTAGTTTACTTTGATGACATTTTGGTTTATAGTAAGTGCCTACGGGAACACCTCACACATCTTGAGATGGTACTTAAAACCCTTCGACAAGAAGAGCTTTATGCCAATCTCAAGAAGTGCACCTTTTTTACTGATAAGCTTGTCTTTTTAGGTTTTGTTGTGAGTTCACAGGGCCTACAGGTTGATGAAGAGAAGATTCGAGCCATACAAGAATGGCCAACACCAGGAAACATCAACCAAGTGAGGAGCTTCCACGGACTGGCCAGCTTCTATAGGAGATTCGTGCCCAACTTCAGCAGTATTGCCTCACCACTGGCGGCAGTAGTGAAGAAGAACGTGGGATTCAGCTGGGGAGAAGCTCAGGAGAAGGCATTCCAGGCCTTGAAGGATAGCCTTACACATGCACCAGTGCTAGTCCTGCCCGACTTCAACAAGACATTTGAAGTGGAGTGTGATGCCTCTGGAATAGGCATAGGGGCAGTGCTAACCCAAGGAGGGAGACCAGTGGCATACTTCAGTGAGAAGCTAGGTGGTGCCTCACTGAACTACCCCACTTTTGACAAGGAGCTTTATGCCCTTGTCCGAGCATTGGAGACTTGGCATCATTACTTACTGTCCAAGGAGTTTGTGATCCACACTGATCATGAGACTCTTAAACACCTCAGAGGGCAAACCAATCTCAAGAGGAGACATGCCAGGTGGATGGAGTTCATAGAAACCTTCCCGTACATCATCAAGTACAAGAAGGGCAAAGACAATGTGGTAGCCGATGCACTATCAAGGAGGTTTGCCTTGATTTCAACCATGGAGGCAAAAGTCCTCGGATTCGAGCACATCAAGGATCAATACAAGGATGATCCTGACCTTGCTGAGAGCTACAAGGAGTGTAGGACAGGGAGTCATGGCAAATTCTACATCCATGAGGGATTCTTGTTCCGAGAAAGAAGGCTGTGCATACCACAGGGATCACTAACGGAGCTTATCATCCGAGAAGCTCATGGAGGAGGACTCATGGGCCACTTTGGTGTCGACAAGACTCTAGCAGTGGTCAAGGAGCACTTCTACTGGCCACACATCAAGAGGACAGTAGAAGCACATTGTGCAAGATGCATTACTTGCAAGAAGGCAAAGTCCCGAGTGCAACCTCACGGGTTGTATCTCCCACTGCCCATACCAACACATCCATGGGTGGACATCTCGATGGATTTTGTTCTAGGTCTGCCCAAGATCAACCACAAAGATGCAATCTTTGTAGTGGTGGACAGATTCTCCAAGATGGCACATTTCATCCCATGTGCCAATGTCAATGATGCCACGCAAACAGCTGAGCTGTTCTTCAGGGAGATAGTACGGCTTCATGGAGTGCCAAGGACCATCGTATCAGATAGGGACACCAAGTTCCTCAGCCATTTCTGGAGGACCCTTTGGAGAAAACTAGGCACGAAGCTACTCTTCTCAAACACTTGCCATCCTCAAACCGATGGCCAAACAGAAGTTGTCAACAGGACCCTATCAACTCTTCTCAGAACAACACTAGGGAAGAACCTAAAGACTTGGGTGGTGTGCCTGCCATTCATTGAGTTCGCCTACAACCGAGCCGTGCACTCAGCAACTAAGAAGACCCCATTTGAAGTGGTATACGGTTTCAACCCTCTCACCCCATTGGAGCAAACACCACTGCCACCAGCTGAGATGACCAACCTCAGCGACATCCAAAGCAGAGTTCATAAGGAGGTTACACCAGAAGGTAGCAGAGAACTTGGAGAAGAGGACCGGACAGTCGTGACTCATGCCAACAAAGGAAGAAAGGAGGTGATCTTTCAACCAGGCGATTGGGTGTGGCTACACCTCGGCAGGAGAGGTTCCCAAACCTAAGGAGTTCCAAGCTAGCACCAGAGGAGATGGACCATTCAGAGTGCTCGAGAGGATCAACAACAACGCCTACCGGATCGAGCTGCCAGGTGAGTTTAATGTGTCCAATACGTTCAATGTTACTGACTTGGCCCCTTTCCATGCAGATGATCCAGTTTTGAGGACAAAACCTACTGAAGAGGGAGGGAATGATGAGGACATCAGGTCGTACATCCAGCCAGGTGACCAGACTGGCCGACCAGGAAGCTTGCCCGAGACAGCAGGACCATCTGGCGCGCCTGCCGGACCAGACAGTACCGCCATACCTTCGACCTATAGGACCTGACCGGTCAACATCGCCGGCGGAGAGGCCCAAGCTTCCGGCACACTTGGTGGGGACGTGAATGACACCGCCGGTCCCCCTGATGACACCGCCGACTCCGGGATCAACTTGGCCGGTCCTGAAGTCATTCCGGCCAGTACCGCGCACAATCCAGCCGGTACAGGCCATCCAGCCGAGTACACGCACACTTCAACTTCTACACAAGAGGACTCGGACCAAATGAGCTACCAGCTCCAGGACATGCACTTAGAGGAAGTATCTACACCAGTGGTACCTCCAGGAGCAATGACAAGAAGCAGATCAAGAGCACTCTTCCACAAATTCAGCTTATGGGTCGACAAGCTCCTAGAGGAAGAGCAGCTAAGGAAAATGGGCCAGAAGAGCAAATTAGAGTCAAAGGCTTCTCAACAACGCAAGGAACATCAGAGACTTGGGCTTTAGTGGCAAGAGAGGTCAGGGCCCAAAGATATTTAACCCTACTCCAAGTCGAAGACTAGGAGCAAGGCGCGTGCATGCCACAAGGACGACCACCTTCCATTTCTTGGCCGTGAGGTGAGTTAAGGTAAGTTTACATTTGAATATATGCCTCTTTCTGTTTTGCAGGGTAGGATCTAGTTGCTTTACATTTTTGAGTCAAGAACATTTTAGGAATAGGTCCTTTTTCGGTTATACACTTTTGTATTTTTTCCTTTTGTGCACTTTTGTAAACTTTCCTTTTTCTTATTTGAGTCGACCCTAGTAGGTCAAGCTGTAGAGCATATTAATAAGGCTCCTTCCCGCATTGTAGTTCGACAACCTTTTTGATTATTAATAAAGTAGAACTTTTTCCCTACGAGCTTTCTCTCAAGAGAGACTTGTGCGCTTAGAACCTAGTTGAGACCAGCCCTCCTAGCTCTAAGTTTGTGATTTATCACGAGGTTCATCACCCCTCGTGTGGTTCACTTCACCCTTCCAACGTTTACCAACCAGAAAACCCCTATCCAGAAGCCTAAGGTTGAGTTTCTCACCTAATCTTCTACAAACAGCCCACTAGCATACATCCTTGAATCAAGGCTTGTATCATACATCCAGACAGGAGACCAGACTGGCCGACCAGGAAGCTTGCCCGAGACAGCAGGACCATCTGGCGCCCCTGCCGGACCAGACAGTACCGCCGGACCCTCG
>JAENJI010001555.1:0-12680 GCA_018901935.1 Pugionium cornutum | reverse complement strand
TGGCCGGTCCAGAAGGCATTCAGGCCAGCACCTCGCACAATCCAGCCGGTACAGCCGATCCAGCCGAGTACACGGGCATTTCAGCATCTACACCAGGAGACTCGGACCAGATAAGCTACCAGCTTCAGGACATGCATCTAGAGGAAGTCTCTGCACCAATGGTGCCACCAGGAGCAATGAAAAGGAGCAGATCAATAGCACTCTTCCACAAGTTCAGCTTATGGGTCGACAAGCTCCTAGAGGAAGATAGACTAAGGACAGTGAGCCAGAAGTGCAAAGAAGAGTCCAAGGGCTTTTAAACAATGCAAGGGACCTCAGAGACTTGGGCTTTAGTGGCAAGAGAGGTCCTTGTGGCAAAGATTCCTAACCCTACTCCAAGTCGAGGACTAGGAGCAAGGCGCGTGCATGCCACAAGGACGGCCACCTTCCATTTCTTGGCCGTGAGGTACGAAAGGTAATTTTTCAATTCGAATATATGCCTCTTTCTATTTTGCAGGGTAGGATCTAGATTGTTTACATTTGTGAGTCAAAGACATTTTAGGAATAGGTCCTTTTTAGGTTATGCACTTTTGTACATTTTCCATTTGTGCACTTTTGTAAACTTTCCTTTTCTTTCTTTGAGTCGACCCTAGAAGGTCATGCTTTTGAGCATATTAATAAGGCTCCTTCCAGAATTGTAGTTCGACAACCTTTTTGATATTAATAAAGTAGAACTTTCTTCCTACAAGCTTTCTCTCAAAAGAGACTTGTGCGCTTAGAACCTAGTTGTGACCAGCCCTCCTAGCTCTAAGTTTGTGATTTATCACGAGGTTCATCACCCCTCGTGTGGTTCACTTCACCCTTCCATCAAATACCCACCCAAAAACCCCTATCCAAGAAGTCTAAAGTCGAGTTTCTCACCTGGCCTTCTCCAAACAGCCCACACGCATATAAGCCTTGAATCGAGGCTTGTATCATTTTGGTATCAGAGCATAAATCTCCTAAACCAGGTTGTTTCTATCCTTTAGTTAGTTTTGTTTCTTGTTCTTGCATTAGTTTAAGTCGCATTCAAGAAAAATAAAAAAATAACACTAAACACCAAACCGAGTGCATCTAGCTTCTACGTGTATCACTAGGGCTTAGATTCACTTTTGCATTGCCATTCACGTTTTCCTTTTTGTTCAAATCATATTTCCATTATTTTTAAGTTAAATTAAAAAGAAAAGAAAAAGAAAAAGGAAAAATACCAAAAAAATTCGAATTGGACAGCTAGCACAAGTTGTAGGAAGTTTCCATTTTTTCTAAACTTTCGTTTTTTCAGGTTTTTCCTTTTTCTCAACTTTTTCCTTTTTGCAAATTCGAATTCCCCTATAAAAGAAAACCCTCCTAATCCACTTAGGAGCAAACTAACTTGTGTTTCTTTCTTGTAGCACAATGGCAGAAGAGAATAGAGATGCAGCCGAGGCCATGATGGCCATGTTCACCACCCTCCAAACGCAAGTGGCATCAATAGGCGAGAGGTTGGAGCGCGTGGAGAGGCCTGTGAGATTCCAGGCCATAAGGCACGTGAGAGCTGAGAAAGACCGTGCTGAGGGTCCTGAGCACCTTAGGACACGACAGGAACAGGAGGAGCCCCAGCCAGATGGAGATGAGGACGCACAACCTCATAACTATCACCATAGGCCGAGAGGACCTCTATGGCAACCAGAGGCAGAAGGTGATGCCTTCGAGCCATATGGACATCACCAGAGACCAAGGATTCCTCCTAGACATCATGAGGATGGAGATGAACACGCCTACAACCGGGTAACTCATCCTGATGTTAAGCTAACACCTCCGAGTTTTGCAGGAAAAGTAGACCCCGAGGCCTACCTAGATTGGGAGAGAAGGATGGATCACATCTTCGATCAGTACAACTAACCAGGCCCTAGGAGAGTCTCCATGGCAGTAGCACAAGTCATGGACAATGCCCTCATCTGGTGGGATCGTGAGGTGTCTGACCGAAGGAGGAAAAGATTGAGGCCCGTGGACTCATGGGTCGACATGAAAGACCTCATGAGACAAATGTTTGTTCCACCTTATTTTCATAGAGATTTGCAACGACGTTTTTGTACTCTTAAGCAGGGTACCAGATCACTAGAGGAGTACTATGAAGAGTTTGAGAGACTAAGGAACAGGCTGGAACTCAATGACGATGAGGAAGCTTTAATGGCACAATTCTTGGATGGACTCCAAGAAAGAATCAGCAGCAAGTTGGAAAGGAAAATCCACAATGACTTTAAGGACTTGTTCCAACTATCTGTCCAGGCTGAGCAGCACATAAAATGTAAGAGCCAAGACATCCGCAGCAAGAAACATTCCCAAGCCCGTAGACAAAGGCAAATGCATAGAGATCGAGTCACGGTTCAAGAGCTAGCCTCCGCAGCCAACCCGTGACCAGAGAGAGCATAGTGAGTCTTCAAACCCTCAAAGATCACATGAAATCACTTGTTTTAAGTGTAGGGGTCGCGGACACATCTCAAGGGAATGCCCAAACAACCGTGTCATGCTGATCACGGAAGCTGGAGAGTATGAATCCCAAGATGAAGAGGACTATGAACCAGAAAGAGAATACGGTGACACTGAGTACCCTGATGTGGGGGAAGTGCTGGTCACTAGACGCATTCTCAGTGCAATGGTGGATCCCTCAGAGACCATCCAGAGGGAGAACATCTTCCACAGCCGTTGCACCATCAAGGGCAAGGTATGTAACTTCATCATAGATGGTGGTTCTTGCACTAACGTTGCTAGTGCGTACATGGTTGATAAGCTAGGTCTAGAGAAGACAAGGCACCACCGACCATATAGACTGAGATGGCTCGATGACAAAGTGGAACTCAAGATCCATGAGCAAGTCACTGTGACATTCAGTGTGGGCAAGTACCAAGACCAAGTCGTGTGCGACGTGGTGCCATGCAAGCTGGTCATCTTCTGCTAGGAAGGCCATGGCAGTTTGACAAAGAGACCAGGCACGATGGCCGTACCAATCTCTACACTTTTGTGCATGACAAAAGAAAGGTCAGCCTAGCTCCTCTCACACCTGCCCAGGTACATGAGCTTCAACAGCAAATGAGTAAGGAAAAGAAGCTCATTAAATCTAATTTTTTTTATTCAACCAAGTCATGTCCGGATAGCTTTACCCTCGAAGGATCTAATGCTACTAATGGTTTTCAAAGAAGTGTTGAATGTAGAGAAAGAACAGGTAGAGCTACCTCATGAAGTAGCAGCTCTCCTGTACAAGTTCCAGGATGTGTTCCCAGAAGAGATACCAGCAGGCTTACCTCCCCTACGAGGCATAGAGCACCAGATCGACCTCGTGCCCGGAGCAGCCCTGCCCAACCGGCCAGCCTACCAGATGAGTCCAGATGAGGTCATCGGCACAACCCCCGGCAAACTGCCAAGCCCGGCCGGCCCAAGGAACACAAAGGCGGCCAAATACGCGCAAAAGGATACATGGGTGTATCTTCATGAATCCAAGCTTAACCAAGAAGAGGCCAGCCAAGAACAAACCTGGCCTATAATCCTGACTCACAGAGGACGCACGGCGACATGCAGCTCATCCAAAACAAGGCCAGATCAAGTCATGCACCATACATCAAATTGGAGTTTTCGAAACTTACCATATTTGGAACTTTCCTTATATGAAAGTCTCCAAACGTTTCTTTGGAGACCAGGAGACTTTTTGGTACTTCTAGGAGCTCCCTTAAGCACTTCTAGAAGCTCAAACACGCCTTGGACCAGACGGGTCCATCCGTGCCTTCAAATGAACTGATTGGAGCCGTTTATGGCAAGTGAGATGGCCAACTGGTTTAATCACTTGCAAACCAAAACATGGCGTCCAGGAGATATTATTAAGGCCCTAAGGAAGCCCAAAATAAACCTACCATGCACCAGCCACCAGAGGATCAGGCGAATCCTTTTCCTCCAAGACTTGCCATATATGGACCGAAGTGCACTTAATGTGTTCAGATTGCAATATCTCTATTCCTTGCAACTTGGGCACGTATTGAAGACTTTCCAAAGCATCCAGGATGTACCTAGACACCTTACATTTGCCCCAAAGCTCTCAAGATTCAAGCATATACACTTTCCTTGTTGGCCAAACTAGACATTAATGGCCAACAGCCATATATTTTAAATATATGATTTCCTTTTCTCCTTTTTAGGTTTAGGACCGTTGCTAATAGCACTATATAAGCTCAGCACGACCTCATTGTAAAGATAGACCACCATTGAAATAAAGGTTGAATACAAAGTATTTTCTTCAAAGCCTTGTCTTTGAACTTGTTCTTATTCTTTAGAAACTAAGTGTGTGATTCACTTCCTTTCTATTGAAGCCACGGCCAGGTTAGTTTGAGAGATTCAAACTCCCTTGGTTCACCTTTGATCGTGTGATTGGATCAAAACCCCCTCCTTTTAGTTCCCTTGCCCGCTTAAGCCAAGAGAGATTCTCGGTCTTGCGAGTCACGGCCGTACCGCTTGTGAGATTGATATTCAATCTTACATCATTTGGTATCAGAGCTAAAAGCTCCTATCTCAGGTTGTGTTAATCCAACCTTTATCCTTTATTTTTTTATGCTTTTGTTTTGCATTTTTCTTATTTACATCTTATCAAAAAAACCAAATAAAAATATTTGTTCTTATTCTTCATTTGCATTGTTTCTTGTTGTTTTTTTTGTTTGCTCTTATATAAATCTAAAACCAACACAAAAAAATTGTATTTCATGTTTACTTAATTTCATTCATCATAAGAAAAAAAAACCAAAAATATAAGCATCACTCATTTTGTTATTTTCGAATTTAGTTATTAGTAAAGTTAAAAAAAAAGATTCATTGAATATTGTTTTTTCGTCCTAAATTAATTTAAAATATCAAAAACCAAAAAAATATTGTCTTTTAGTTTGCTTTAAAGTTAGTTTCCAAAAGAAACAAAAACAAAAACCTCAAAATATTTACTTGTATCGATTTTAATTTTACTACTACTTATGTGTTAATATCATATATTCACTAGAGTGTAGTTTCCTTAATTTTTGATTTCGGCCTGATATCTCTTCTTATTGTTGTGCAAGGTATAAAATTTAATGATGGAGCACTATGAAGAAGAAGAAGACACCATGAGCATACCACAAACTGATTGTAGTCTAGACAACGACTATGATCAAAGCCTAACCACCAGCGAGTGTGACTATGCAGAAGAGTCATGGAATCAAGACTATTTGGAGACTGATTTTAGGGAAGAATCAGATGGAGAAAACCTTGAACCAGAACCACTGGACTATGACCAAGACTTGTCCGACATAGATGATTCTAATGGATATGGGACATGGCATGAAGACTATTCAGAATATCATTTTGACAATGAAACAGAAGTTGAAGAACTCAAACCAGAGCCACCAGACTACTATTCCACTGACCGAAGCTGGCCAAAGAAAATTACGCCTCGCCACTTCGTTGTGCCAAGCCGAGTGCCAACCTACACCACTCCAACTAGATCAAGAAATCAGACCAGTAAGGTATATATTTACAATTCCAAATCTCTAACCTTTTCAGGGTATAACAAGGATCCAGATGAATACCTCCGATGGGAAACCAACATGAAACAATGGCTGCGCTCAAACAACATCCCCAAAGAAGAGAAGCTCTCATATGCTGTTGATATGCTCGTTGGAGATGCCTACAATTGGTGGTTGAAGGAAAATGCACGGACCTTCTACAACAAACCAGTCCTTGATTGGGGAGACCTTAAGGCACGAATGTATAGGGAGTTTGTGAAGAAATACCAAACACGCAGAAACATCACCACACAACTTATGCACCCAACAGCATCAAGGAGTGAGATGTCTACACCAAACATGCAGCCCTTTCATAAGCCCAAGCTTGCCTACTGCTCTGAGCAGAACAACGTGTTTTCAAACACCTTAGAAGGACAAAAGGTAGCTAAGCCGATGGTCAAACCAAAAATTGACCAGCAAGTTCAAAAGCCTCAAGCCATAGCACACATGAAACCATCAAAGCCATTGCTTGGAATACATGTCAAGGAAACGCCAGGTAAGTCCTCTAACAATGTGAAAACAGATGAAATTATATGCTATAGATGTCAAGAAAGAAGACACTTTGCTAAGACATGCCCAACTAGACAACTAATAACAAGCTTACAAGTAGAACTCGAAAATATTAAGCCTAAAAGTGTTAAGGCAATGAAGGAGCTTCAATTTGAAATTTCCAGTACTAGCATAATGCACTTGTCTTTGCCGAAATTTGTTGAAACAGGTGTAACAAAGCAAGGATTCAACAAAGATCAAGAAGACCCACCTCCTACATTAAACCGATGTTCAGAATCAAGAGGAGACCATGGAGAACCCAACACCTTGGAGGCAAAGCAAAGCAACCAGCTGCAATGGAAAGGAGTAATTTCTTCCTTTCTGATCAAGGAGCAACTGCCAGATGCACCATGGCCACATCCGAACCATATAAAGGCCATAAACCAAGGTAATGCCCTAAACCCACAAGTAAATCAAGGTATTAACTTGCCTTCTCTATGTGCAGGCCAAACTGTTTTGAGGACAAAACATTTCGAAGAAGGAGGGTATGATGAGGTCATCGGCACAACCCCCGGCAAACTGCCCAGCCCGGCCGGCCCAAGGAACACAAAGGCGGCCAAATACGCGCAAAAGGATACATGGGTGTATCTTCATGAATCCAAGCTTAACCAAGAAGCGGCCAGCCAAGATCAAACCTGGCCTATAATCCTGACTCACAGAGGACACGCGGCGACATGGAGCTCACCCCAAACAAGGCCAGATCAAGTCATGCACCATACATCAAATTGGAGTTTTTGAAACTTACCATATTTGGAATTTTCCTAATATGAAAGTCTCCAAACGTTTGTTTGGCGAACAGGAGACTTTTTGGTACTTCTAGGAGCTCCCTTAAGCACTTCTAGAAGCTCAAACACTCCTTGGACCAGGCGGGTCCATCCGTGCCTTCAAATGAACCGATTGGAGCCGTTTATAGCAAGTGAGATGGGCAACTGGTTTATTCACTTGCAAACCAAAACATGGCGTCCAGGAGACATTATTAAGGCCCTACGGAAGCCCAAAATAAACCTACCATGTACCAGCCACCAGAGGATCAGGCGAATCCCTTTCCTCCAAGACTTGCCATATATGGACCGAAGTGCACTTAATGTGTTTAGATTGCAATATCTCTATTCCTTGCAACTTGGGCACGTATTGAAGACTTTCCAAAGCATCCAGGATGTACCTAGACATATTACATTCGCCCCAAAGCTCTCAAGATACAAGCATATACACTTTCCTTGTTGGCCAAAACTAGACATTAATGGCCAACAGCCATATATTTTAAATGTATGATTTCCTTTTCTCCTTTTTAGGATTAGGACCATTGCTAGCAGCACTATATAAGCTCAGCACGACCTCATTGTAAAGATAGACCACCATTGAAATTAAATTTGAATACAAAGTATTTTCTTCAAATCCTTGTCTTTGAGTCTTGTTCTTGTTCTTTAGAAATAAAGTGTGTGATTCACTTCGTTTCTATTGAAGCCACGACCAGGTTAGTTTGAGAGATTCAAACTCCCTTGGTTCACCTTTGATTGTGTGATTCGATCAAAACCCCCTCCTTTTAGTTCCCTTGCCCGCTTAAGCCAAGAGAGATTCTCGGTCTTGCGAGTCACGGCCGTACCGCTTGTGAGATTGATATTCAATCTTACATCAAGAGGAGTCCAAGGAGCTTGAGAAGCAAGTCAAGGAGCTCCTGGAGAAAGGCTATGTTTGAGAGAGCCTCAGTCCATGTGCCGTACCAGTGCTACTAGTGCCCAAGAAGGATGGGACTTGGCGAATGTGCGTGGACTGCCAAGCAATCAACAACATCACAGTCAAGTACCGGCATCCGATACCACGGCTGGATGACGTGCTAGATGAACTGAGTGGAGCCACGGTCTTCTCCAAGATAGAACTCAAGAGTGGGTACCACCAGGTCAGGATGATGGAAGGTGATGAATGGAAGACTGCTTTCAAGACAAAGCAAGGGCAATACGAGTGGACAATCATGCCATTCGGCTTGACTAATGCCCCAAGCACCTTCATGCGCCTTATGAACCAAGTTCTTAGGGCATACATCAGTAAGTTTGTAGTGGTTTACTTTTATGATATATTGGTTTATCGTAAGTGCCTACGGGAACACCTCACAAATCTTGAGATTGTACTTAAAACCCTTCGACAAGAAGAGCTTTATGCCAATCTCAAGAAGTGCATCTTTTGTACTGATAAACTTGTCTTTTTAGGTTTTGTTGTAAGTTCACAGGGCCTACAGGTTGATGAAGAGAAGATTCGAGCCATACAAGAATGGCCAACACCAGGCAACATCAGCCAAGTAAGGAACTTCCACGGACTGGCCAGCTTCTATAGGAGATTCGTGCCCAACTTCAGCAGTATTGTCTCACCATTGACGGCAGTAGTGAAGAAGAACGTGGGATTCAGCTGGGGAGAAGCTCAGGAGAAGGCATTCCAGGCCTTGAAGGACAGCCCTACACATGCACCAGTGCTAGCCTTGCCCGACCTCAACAAGACGTTTGAAGTGGAGTGTGATGCCTCTGGAATTGGCATAGGAGCAGTGCTAACCCAAGGAGGGAGACCAGTGGCATAATTCAGTTAGAAGCTAGGTGGTGCCTCACTGAACTACCCCACTTATGACAAGGAGATTTCTGCCCTTGTCCGAGCATTGGAGACTTGGCAGCATTACTTGCTGTCCAAGGAGTTTGTGATCCACACTGATCATGAGACTCTCAAACACCTCAGAGGGCAAACCAATCTCAAGAGGAGAGATGCCAGGTGGATGGAGTTCATAGAGACTTTCCCGTACGTCATCAAGTACAAGAAGGGCAAAGATAATGTGGTAGCCGATGCACTATCAAGGAGGTTTGCCTTGATATCAACCATGGAGGCAAAGGTCCTAGGATTCGAGCACATCAAGGATCTATACAAGGATGATCCTGACTTTGCTGAGAGCTACAAGGAGTGGCACAGGAGTCATGGCAAATTCTACATCCATGAGGGATTCTTGTTCAGAAAGAAGGCTGTGCATACCACAAGGATCATTAAGGGAGCTTATCATCCGAGAAGCTCATGGAGGAGGACTCATGGGCCACTTTGGTGTCGAAAAGACTCTAGCAGTGGTCAAGGAGCACTTCTACTGGCCACACATCAAGAAGACAGTAGAAGCTCCTTGTGCAAGATGCATCACTTGCAAGAAGGCAAAGTCCCAAGTGCAACCTCACGGGTTGTATCTCCCACTGCCCATACCTACACATCCATGGGTGGACATCTCAATGGACTTTGTTCTAGGTCTGCCCAAGATCAACCACAAAGATGCAATCTTTGTAGTGGTGGACAGATTCTCCAAGATGGCACACTTCATTCCATGTGCCAATGTCAATGATGCCACACAAACAGGTGAGCTGTTCTTCAGGGAGATAGTACGGCTTCATGGAGTGCCAAGGACCATCGTATCAGACAGGGACACCAAGTTCCTCAGCCATTTCTGGAGGACCCTTTGGAGAAAGCTAGGCACGAAGCTACTCTTCTCAACCACTTGCCATCCTCAAACCGATGGCCAGACTGAAGTTGTCAACAGGACACTATCAACTCTTCTCAGAACAACACTAGGGAAGAACCTAAAGACTTGGGTGGAGTGCCTGCCATTCATTGTGTTCGCCTACAACCGAGCCGTGCACTCAGCAACCAAGAAGACCCCATTTGAAGTGGTATACGGTTTCAACCCTCTCACCCCATTGGAGCAAACACCACTGCCACCAGCTGAGATGACCAACCTCAACGGAGCATCCAAAGCAGAGTTCATAAGGAGGTTACACCAGAAGGTAGCAGAGAACTTGGAGAGGACCGGACAGTATGTGACTCATGCCAACAAAGGAAGAAAGGAGGTGATCTTTCAACCAGGCGATTGGGTGTGGCTACACCTACGGCAGGAGAGGTTCCCAAACCTAAGGAGTTTCAAGCTAGCACCAAGAGGAGATGGACCATTCAGAGTGCTTGAGAGGATCAACAACACTGCCTACCGGATCGAGCTGTGTCCAATACGTTAAATGTTACTGACTTAGCCCCTTTCCATGCAGATGAACCAGTTTTGAGGACAAAACCTACTGAAGAGGGAGGGGATGATGAGGACATCAGGTCGTACATCCAGCCAGGAGACCAGACCGACCAGGAATACAGAGACTATCTGGCACGCCTGCCGACTGGACAAGACGACCTCAATTTATAGGACCAGACGGTCAACATCGCCCGGAGAGGCCCAAGCTTCCAGCACACTTGGGGACGTGATGACACCGCCGTCCCTCTGGTGATGCCACACCTGGATCAACTTGGCCGTCCTAAAGCATTCGCCAGTATCAAGCACAATCCAGCCGGTACAGCATCCAGCCGAGTACACGCACATTTCCACTTCACACAAGAGGACTCGGACCAAATGAGCTACCAGCTCCAGGACATGCACCTAGAAGAAGTATCTACACCAGTGGTACCAAGGAGCAATGAAAGATCAAGGGCACTCTTCCACAAATTCAGCTTATGGGTCAACAAGCTCCTAGAGGAAGATCAGCTAAGGACAATGGGCCAGAAGAGCAAAGTAGAGTCCAAAGGCTTCTAAACAACACAAGGAACATCAGAGACTTGGGCTTTAGTGGCAAGAGAGGTCAGGGCCCAAAGATTTTTAACCCTACTCCAAGTCGAAGACTAGGAGCAAGCCGCGTGCATGCCACAAGGACGCCACCTTCTATTTCTTGGCCATGAGGTAAGTTAAGGTAAGTTTCAATTCGAATATATGCCTCTTTCTGTTTTGCAAGGTAGGATCTAGAATATTTACTTTATTGAGTCAAAGACATTTTAGGAATAGGTCCTTTTGGTTATACACTTTTGTATTTTCCTTTGTGCACTTTTGTAAACTTTTTCTTTTGTATTTGAGTTTAATTTTAGAAGGTCAAGCTGTCGAGCATATTAATAAGGCTCCTTCCAGCATTGTAGTTCGACAACCTTGCTAAGATCAATTTTCTTTACAAGTTATTCTCAAAGAAGTTCGCTTAGAACCTAGTTGAGACCAGCCCTCCTAGCTCTAAGTTTGTGATTTATCACGAGGTTCATCACCGTGGTTCACTTCACCCTTCCATCTTTTACCAACCCAAAACCCCCATCCAGAAGTTTGGGTTGAGTTTCTCACCTAATCTTCTACAAACAGCCCACGCGCATACATCCTTGAATCAAGGCTTGTATCAGTTGACAACTTCAGTTTGGCCATTGGTTTGAGGATGGCAGGTGGTAGAGAAGAGTAGCTTCGTGCCTAGCTTCCTCCAAAGGGTCCTCCCGAAATGGCTGAGGAACTTGGTGTCCCTGTCTGACACGATGGTCCTTGGCACTCCATGAAGCCATACTATCTCCCTGAAGAACAGCTCGGCTGTTTGCGTGGCATCATTGACATTGGCACATGGAATGAAATGTGTCATCTTGGAGAATCTGTCCACCACTACAAAGATTGCATCTTTGTGGTTGATCTTGGGCAGACCTAGAACGAAGTCCATTGAGATGTCCACCCATGGATGTGTAGGTATGGGCAGTGGGAGATACAACCCGTGAGGGTGCACTCGGGACTTTGCCTTTTTGCAAGTGATGCACCTTGCACAATGGGCTTCTACTGACCTTTTGATGTGTGGCCAGTAGAAGTGCTCCTTGACCACTGATACACTCTTGTCGACACCAAAGTGGCCCATGAGTCCTCCTCCATGAGTTTCTCGGATGATAAGCTCTCGTAATGATCCTTGTGGTATGCACAGCCTTCTCTCTCGGAACAAGAATCCCTCATGGATGTAAAAATTGCCATGACTCCCTGTGCCACACTCCTTGTAGCTCTCAGCAAAGTCAGGATCATCCTTGTATAGGTCCTTGATGTGCTCGAATCCTAGGACCTTTGCCTCCATGGTGGATATCAAGGCAAACCTCCTTGATAAAGCATCGGCTACCACATTGTTTTTGCCCTTCTTGTACTTGATGACGTATGGGAAGGTCTCTAGAACTCCATCCACCTGGCATGTCTTCTCTTGAGATTGGTTTGCCCTCTGAGGTGTTTTAGAGTCTCATGATCAATGTGGATCACAAACTCCATGGACAGCAAGTAATGCTGCCAAGTCTCCAATGCTCGGACCAGGGCATAAAGTTCCTTGTCGTAGGTGGGGTAGTTAAGTGAGGCACCACCTAGCTTCTCACTGAATTATGCCACAGACCTTCCTCCTTGGGTTAGCATTGCTCCTATGCCTATTCCAGAGGCATCACACTCCACTTCAAACGTCTAGTTGAAGTCGGGCAGGACTAGCACTGGTGCATGTGTAAGGCTGTCCTTCAAAGCCTTGAATGCCTTCTCCTGAGCTTCTCTGATACAAGCCTTGATTCAAGGATGTATGCGCGTGGGCTGTTTGTAGAAGATTAGGTGAGAAACTCAACCTTAGGCTTCTGGATGGGGGTTTTCTGGTAGGTAAAAGATGGAAGGGTGAAGTGAACCACACGCGGGGTGATGAACCTCGTGATAAATCACAAACTTAGAGCTAGGAGGGCTGGTCTCAACTAGGTTCTAAGCGC
>JAENJI010001554.1:0-12685 GCA_018901935.1 Pugionium cornutum | reverse complement strand
TTAAATTAAAAAGAAAAGAAAAAGAAAATAGGAAACATACTAAAGGAATTCGAATTGGACAGCTAGCACAAGTTGTCAAGAAAGTTTCCTTTTTTTCAAATCTTCATATTTTTAAATTTCCAATTCTCAGATTTTTTCCTTTTTGCAAATTTTTGAATCCTTATAAAAAAAACCCTCCTAATAATTTAGGAGCATCCTAACTTGTCTTCTTTCTTTCTAGCACGCAATGGCAGAAGAAAATAGAGAAGCAACCGAAGCCATGATGGCCATGTTCACCACTCTCCAAACACAACTCGCATCAATAAGCTAGAGATTGGAGCGCGTGGAGAGGCTTGTGAGATTCCAGGCCATAAGGCACGTGAGAGCTGAGCAAGACCGTGCTGAGGGTCCTGAGCACCTTAGGACACAGCACGAACAGGAGGAGCCCCAGCCAGATGGAGATGAGGACACACAACCTCATAACTATCACCATAGGGCGAGAGGACCTCCACGGCAACCAGAGGCAGAAGATGATGGCTTTGAGCCATATGGTCTTCACCAGAGACCAAGAATGCCTCCTAGTCATGAGGATGGAGATGAACACACCTACAACGGGTAATTCATCCTGATGTTAAGCTAACTCCTCCTAGTTTTGCAGGAAAAGTAGACCCGAGGCTTACCTAGATTGGGAGAAGAATGGATCATATCTTTGATCACTACAACCAACCAGGACCTAGGAGAGTCTCAATGGCAGTAGCACAACTCACGGACAATGCCCTCATCTGGTGGGATCGTGAGGTATCTGACAGAAGGAGGAAGAGACCCATAGACTCATGGGTGGACATGAAAGACCTCATGCGACAAAGGTTTGTTCCACCTTACTTTCATAGAGATTTTAACGTCGTTTTACTCTTAAGCAGATCAGATGAGTACTATGAAGAGTTTGGTTAAGGAACAGATTGGAGCTCAATGATGATGAAGAAGCATTGATGGCACAATTCTTGGATGGACTCAAGAAAGGATCAGCTGCAAGGTGGAAAGGCAAATCTACAACGACTTCAAGACTTGTTCCACCTATCTGTGCAAGCTGAACAGCACATCAAACGTAAGAGCCAAGACATCCGCAGCAAGCCTAAGACACCTTGGGCACCAAGCAACATGCCTAAGACAGTGGACAAAGGCAAAAGCATAGAGATCGAGTCAAGGTTCAAGAGCAAGCCTCCGGAACCCACCCATGACCAGAGAGAGCCTGGTAAGTCTTCTAACCCTCAAAGATCACGTGACATAACTTGTTTCAAGTGTAGGGGACGTGGACACATCTCAAGGGAGTGCCCAAACAAACGAGTCATGCTGATTACGGAGGCAGGAGAATATGAGTCCCAAGATGAAGGGACTGAACCAGAAGGAATATGGTGACATTGAGTACCCTGATGTGGGGGGTGGTCACTAGGCGTATCCTCAGTGCAATGGTGGATCCTTCAGAGACCATCCAAGGAGAACATCTTCCACAGCCGTTGCACCATCAAGGCAGGTATGTAACCTCATCATAGATGGTGGTTCTTGCACTAACGTTGCTAGTGCATATATGGTTGATAAGCTAGGTCTAGAGAAGACAGCATCCTCGACCATATAGACTGAGATGGCTCGATGACAAAGTGGAGCTCAAGATCCATGAACAAGTCACTGTGCCATTCAGTGTGGGCAAGTACCACCAAATAATGCTGTTTATACAAGCTGGCCATCTTCTACTAGGAAGACCATGGCAGTTTGACAAAGAGACCAGGCATGATGGCGAACCAATCTACACCTTCGTGCATGACAAGAGAAAGGTCAGCCTAGCTCCTCTTACACCTGCCCAGGTACATGAGCTACAACTCCAAATGAGTAAGGAAAAGAAACTTATCAAGTCTAATTTTCTTATTCAACCAAGCCATGTCCGGAGAGCTTTAGCCTCGAAGGATTTAATGTTACTAATGGTTTTCAAGAAGTGTTGAGTATAGAACAGGGACAGGTAGAGCTACCTCCTGAAGTAGCAACTCTCCTCAACAAATTCAGGATGTATTTCCAGAGGAGATACCAGCAGGCTTGCCTCCTTTACGTGGCATAGAACACCAGATTGATCTAGTGCCCGGATCAGCCCTGCCCAACCGGCCAGCCTACCGGATGAGTCCAGAGGAGTCCAAGGAGCTTGAGAAGCAAGTCAAGGAGCTCCTGGAGAAAGGATATGTTAGAGAGAGCCTCAGTCCATGTGCTGTACCAGTGCTACTAGTGCCCAAGAAGGATGGAACTTGGCGCATGTGTGTGGACTGCCGAGCCATCAACAACATCACAGTCAAGTATAGGCATCCAATACCACGACTGGATGACATGCTAGATGAGCTGAGTGGAGCCACGATCTTCTCCAAGATAGACCTCAAAGTGGATACCACCAGGTAAGAATGAAGGAAGGTGATGAGTGGAAAACCGCTTTCAAGACAAAGCAAGGACTCTATGAGTGGACAGTCATGCCATTTGGCTTGACTAATGCCCCAAGCACCTTCATGCGCCTTATGAACCAAGTTCTTAGGGCGTACATCAGTAAGTTTGTGGTAGTTTATTTTGATGACATACTTGTTTATAGTAAGTGCCTACGGGGACACCTCACACATCTTGAGATGGTCCTTAAAACCCTTCGACAAGAAGAGCTTTATGCCAATCTCAAGAAGTGCACCTTTTGTACTGATAAGCTTGTCTTTTTAGGTTTTGTTGTGAGTTCACAGGGCCTACAGGTTGATGAAGAGAAGATTCGAGCCATACAAGAATGGCCAACACCAGGAAACATCAGCCAAGTAAGGGCTTCCACGGACTGGCCAGCTTCTATAGGAGATTTGCCCAACTTCAGCAGTATTGCCTCACCACTGGCGGCAGTAGTGAAGAAGAACGTGGGATTCAGCTGGGAGAAGCTCAGGAGAAGGCATTCAAGGCCTTGAAGGACAGCCTTACACATGCACCAGTGCTAGTCCTTCCGACTTCAACAAGGCGTTTGAAGTGGAGTGTGATGCCTCTGGAATAGGCATAGGAGCAGTGCTAACCCAAGGAGGAGACCAGTGGCATACTTCAGTGAGAAGCTAGGTGGTGCCTCACTGAACTACCCACTTATGACAAGGAGCTTTATGCCTTTGTCCGAGCATTGGAGACTTGGCAGCATTACTTGCTGTCCAAGGAGTTTGTGATCCACACTGATCACGAGACTCTCAAACAACTCAGAGGGCAAACCAATCTCAAGAGGAGACATGCCAGGTAGATGGAGTTCATAGAGACCTTCCCGTACGTCATCAAGTACAAGAAGGGCAAAGACAATGTGGTAGCTGATGCACTATCAAGGAGGTTTGCCTTGATATCCACCATGGAGGGAAAGGTCCTAGGATTCGATCACATCAAGGACCTATACAAGGATGATCCTGACTTTGCTGAGAGCTACAAGGAGTGTAGCACAGGGAGTCATGGCAAGTTTTACATCCATGAGGATTCTTGTTCCGAGAGAGAAGGCTGTGCATACCACAAGGATCATTAAGGGAGCTTATCATCCGAGAAGCTCATGGAGGAGGACTCATGGGCCACTTTGGTGTCGACAAGACTCTAGCAGTGGTCAAGGAGCACTTCTACTGGCCACACATCAAGAGGACAGTAGAGGCTCATTGTGCAAGATGCATCACTTGCAAGAAGGCAAAGTCCCGAGTGCAACCTCACGGGTTGTATCTCCCACTGCCCATACCCACACATCCATGGGTGGACATCGCAATGGACTTTGTTCTAGGTCTGCCCAAGATCAACCACAAAGATGCAAACTTTGTTGTGGTGGACAGATTCTCCAAGATGGCACACTTCATTCCATGTGCCAATGTCAATGATGCCACACAAACAGCTGAGCTGTTCTTCAGGGAGATAGTACGGCTTCATGGAGTGCCAAGGACAATCGTATCAGATAGGGACACCAAGTTCCTCAGCCATTTCTGGAGGACCCTTTGGAGAAAGCTAGGCACGAAGCTACTCTTCTCAACCACTTGCCATCCTCAAACCGATGGCCAAACTGAAGTTGTCAACAGGACACTATCAACTCTTCTCAGAACTACACTAGGGAAGAACCTAAAGACTTGGGTGGAGTGCCTGCCATTCATAGAGTTCGCTTACAACCGAGCCGTGCACTCAGCAACCAAGAAGACACCATTTGAAGTGGTATACGGCTTCAACCCTCTCAACCCATTGGAGGAAACACCACTACCACCAGCTGAGATGACCAACCTCAGCGGAGCATCCAAGGCAGAGTTCATAAGGAGGTTACACCAGAAGGTACAACTTCAAGGATGAAGCGTGTGGGCTGAGTAGAAGATTGGGTGAGAAACTCACCTTGGCTTCTGGATGGGGTTTTCTGGTTGGTAAAAGATGGAAGGGTGAAGTGAACCACCACGAGGGTGATGAAGTGATAAATCACAAACTTAGAGCTAGGAGGGCTGGTCTCAACTAGGTTCAAGCGCAAAGCTCTTGAGAGAAAACTTGTAAGAAAATTCGACTTTATTAGAAAAGGTTGAGAACTACAATGCTGGAAGAGCCTTGTATGCTACAGCTTGACCTTCTGGTCGACTCAAACAAGAAAGGAAAGTTTAAAAGTGCACAAGGAAAAGATACAGTGTATAACGAAAAAGGACCTATTCTAAAATTTTTGACTCAAAAAGTAAATATTCTAGATCCTACCCTGCAAAACAGAAAGAGGCAAATATTCTTATTGAAAACTTACCTTAACTTACCTCATGGCCAAGAAATGGAAGGTGGCCGTCCTTGTGGCATGCACGCGCCTTGCTCCTAGTCTTCGACTTGGAGTAGGGTTAAAAATATTTGGGCCCTGACCTCTCTTGCCACTAAAGCCCAAGTCTCTGATGTTCCTTGTGTTGTTGAGAAGCCTTTGGTTTCTAATTTGCTCTTCTGGCCCATTGTCCTTAGCTGCTCTTCCTCTAGGAGCTTGTCGACCCATAAGCTGAATTTGTGGAAGAGTGCCCTTGATCTGCTTCTTGTCTTTGCTCCTTGAGGTACCACTGGTGTAGATACTTCTTCTAGATGCATGTCCTGGAGCTGGTAGCTCATTTGGTCCGAGTCCTCTTGTGTAGAAGTGGAAATGTGCGTGTACTCGGCTGGATCGGCTGTACCGGCTGGACTGTGTGAGGTACTGGCCGGAAAGCCTTCAGGACCGGCCAAGTTGATCCCGGAGTTGGCGGCATCACCAGAGGGACCAGAGGTGTCATCCACATCGCCACCAAGTGTGCCGGAAGCTTGGGCCTCTCCGCCGGCAATGCTGGTTGCTCTGGTCCTTGTGGTCGAGGGTCCGGCGGTACTGCTCGGACCGGCAGGCGTGCCAGATGGTCCGGCTGTCTCGGGCAAGCTTCCTGGTCGGCCAGTCTGGTCTCCTGGCTGGATGTACGACCTGATGTCCTCATCAAGAAGGTAGCAGAAAACTTGGAGAAGAGGACCGGACAGTACGTGATCAACAACAACGCCTACCGGATCGAGCTCCCAGGTGAGTTTAATGTGTCCAATACGTTCAATGTTACTGACTTAGCCCTTTTCCATGCAGATGAACTAGTTTTGAGGACAAAACCTACTGAAGAGGGAGGGAATGATGAGGACATCAGGTCGTACATCCAGCCAGGAGACCAGACTGGCCGACCAGGAAGCTTGCCCGAGACAGCCGGACCATCTGGCACGCCTGCCGGTCCGAGCAGTACCGCCGGACCCTCGACCACAAGGACCAGAGCAACCAGCATTGCCGGCGGAGAGGCCCAAGCTTCCGGCACACTTGGTGGCGATGTGGATGACACCTCTGGTCCCTCTGGTGATGCCGCCAACTCCGGGATCAACTTGGCCGGTCCTGAAGGCTTTCCGGCCAGTACCTCACACAGTCCAGCCGGTACAGCCGATCCAGCCGAGTACACGCACATTTCCACTTCTACACAAGAGGACTCGGACCAAATGAGCTACCAGCTCCAGGACATGCACTTAGAGGAAGTCTCTACACCAGTGGTGCCTCAAGGAGCAATGACAAGAAGCAGATCAAGGGCACTCTTCCACAAATTCAGCTTATGGGTCGACAAGCTCCTAGAGGAAGATCGACTAAGGACAATGGGCCAAATGTGCAAGGAAGAGTCCAATGGCTTCTCAACAACACAAGGGACATCAGAGACTTGGGCTTTATCGGCAAGAGAGGTCAGGGCCCAAAGATTTTTAACCCTACTCCAAGTCGAAGACTAGGAGCAAGGCGCGTGCATGCCACAAGGACGGCCACCTTCCATTTCTTGGCCATGAGGTAAGATAAGGTGAGTTTCAATTCGAATATATGCCTCTTTCTGTTTTGCAGGGTAGGATCTAGATGCTTTACATTTTTGAGTCAAGAACATTTTAGGAATAGGTCCTTTTTCGGTTATACACTTTTGTATCTTTTCCTTTTGTGCACTTTTGTAAACTTTCTTTTTCTTTGTTTGAGTCGACCCTAGAAGGTCAAGCTGTCAAGCATATTAATAAGGCTCCTTCAAGCATTGTAGTTCGACAACCTTTTTGATATTAATAAAGTAGAACTTTTTCCCAACAAGTTTTCTCTCTAAGAATCTTGTGCGCTTAGAACCTAGTTGAGACCAGCCCTCCTAGCTCTAAGTTTGTGATTTATCACGAGGTTCATCACCCCTCGTGTGGTTCACTTCACCCCTCCATCGAATACCAAGTCGAAAACCCCTATCCAGGAAGTCTAAGGTCGAGTTTCTCACCTAACCTTCTCCAAACAGCCCACGCGCATATAAGCCTTGAATCGAGGCTTGTATCACCGGCAGTCCATACACATGCACCATGTTCCATCTTTCTTTGGAACCAACAGCACTGGTACGGCACATGGCCTGAGACTCTCTCGCCCATATCCTTTCTCCAGGAGATCTTTAATTTGTCTCTCAGGCTCCTTGGATTCCTCTGGGCTCATTCGGTATGCTGGCCGGTTGAGAAAGGCTGCTGGGCACGAGATCAATTTGATGCTCAATGCTGCGTAATGGAGGCAGGCCGGCTGGTGTTTCCTCAGGGAACACATCCTGGAACCTGTTAAGTAGGTCGGCCACTTCAGGAGTTACCTCTGTCTTTTCTTTTCCTACACTCAAAACCTCCTTAAAGACCATTAGAAGCATCAAGTCCTTAGAGGCGATAGCTCCTCGGACATGACTTGGTTGGATAAGAAAGTTAGATTTAATAAAGCTCTTCTCCTTACTCATTTGTAGTTGAAGTTCATGTACATGGGCAGGAGTAAGAGAGGCCAGGCTGACCTTCCTTTTGTCATGTACAAATGTGTACAACTTGGTCCTGCCATTATGCTTTGTTTCCTGATCAAACTGCCATGGCCTTCCTAAAAGAAGGTGCCCGCTTGCATCGGTACCACATCATAGATGACCTGGTCTTGGTAACGGCTCACACTGAATGGTACGGTCACACGCTCATGGATTTTGAGCTCTACCTTGTCGTCTAGCCTTCTTAGCCAGTTTGGCTGGGGGTGCTTAGCTTTCTCAAGACCTAGCCTATCAACCATGTATGAACTGGCCATGTTAGTGCAAGAGCCATCATCTATTATGAGGTTACTTTCCTTTCCTTTGATGGTGCATCGGCTGTGGAAGATGTTTTCTCTTTGAATGGTCTCAAATGGGTCGACCATTGCACTTAAGATGCATCGTGTCACCAACACTTCTCCCACGTCTGGATACTCTATGCCGCCATACTGTCCTTCTTGCTCAATCTCTTCATCCTAAGACTCATACTCTCCAGCCTCCATGATCAAAATGACTCGGTTGTTTGGGCACTCCCTTCAAATGTAGTCGTGCCCCCTACATTGGAAACAAGTGCTGTCAAATGATCATTGACGGTTGAAAGACTTACTTGGCTCGGCTCGTTGGTCATGAGTCGGTTTAGGGGCCTTGCTCTTGAATCTTGACTCAATCTCAAAGCCCTTGTCTTGTCCATTGGCTTCCTGCTGCCATTGCTTGGCATGCAAGGTGTCTTAGGCCTGTTGTGTAGATCCTGGCCTTTGCGTTTGATGTGTTTTTCAGCCTAGACAGAGAGGTGAAAAAGGTACTTGAAGTCGCTGTTGATTTGCCTTTCTTCCTTCCGGCTGATCCTCTCTTGCAACCCATCCAAGAACTGAGCCATCAATGCCTCCTCATCGTCGTTGAGCTCCAGACTATTTCTTAACCTTTCGAACTCTTCATAGTACTCCTCTACTGACCTTGTGCCCTGCTTAAATGTCATTGCATATCTCTGTGAATGTAATGAGGGACAAACCTTTGCCTCATGTGGTCTTTCATGTCGACCCATGAGTATACAGGCCTTAGTCTCTTCTTTTTCCGGTCAGAGACTCCACGATCCCATCATATGAGAGAATTTTCCATGAGCTGAGCTACTGCCATGGAGATTCTCCTAGCCCCCTGGCTAGTTGTAATTATCAAAGATATGATCCATCATTCGCTCCCAATCTAGATAGGCCTTGGGATCTACTTTTCCTGCAAAACGTGGAGGAGTTAGTTTAACATCTTGATGAGTTACGCAGTTATACACGTAGTCCTCTTAATTTTATTGATGCCTTGGAGGCATTCTTGGCCTCTGGTTGTGGCCATATGGCTGGTAGCCATCATCTTCCTCCTCTGGTTGCCGTGGGGGTCCTCTCGGCCTAGGGCTGTAGCCGTGAGGCTGGTGGCCTTCTTCTTCATCCAGGTGGGGACCTTCCTGCTCTGGTCGTGGCCTAGGGTAGTTGAAGGCTTTGGTGTAGTCATGGTCATTGCCAACCCTCACGTTCCTTATGGTTTGAACCTCATTGGTTGCTCCACGCACTCAAGTCTCTCTCCAATAGCGGCGAGTTAAGTTTGTAGCGTGGTGAACATAACCATCATGGCTTCGGTTGCATTTGACTCCCATTCTCTACTATCATGTACTACAAGAATGAAAGGGTGAGTGATACAAGCCTTGATTCAAGGATGTATGCGCGTGGGCTGTTTGTAGAAGATTAGGTGAGAAACTCAACCTTAGGCTTCTGGATAGGGGTTTTCTGGTTGGTAAACGATGGAAGGGTGAAGTGAACCACACGAGGGGTGATAAACCTCGTGATAAATCACAAACTTAGAGCTAGGAGGGCTGGTCTCAACTAGGTTCTAAGCGCACAAGATTCTTAGAGAGAAAACTTGAAAAAGTTCTACTTTATTAATAATCAAAAGGTTGTCGAACTACAATGCTGGAAGGAGCCTTATTAATATGCTCGACAGCTTGACCTTCTAGGGTCGACTCAAACAAGAAAAGGAAAGTTTACAAAAGTGCACAAAAGGAAAAGATACAAAAGTGCATAACCGAAAAAGGACCTATTCCTAAAATGTTCTTGACTCAAAAATGTAAAGCAACTAGATCCTACCCTGCAAAACAGAAGAGGCATATATTCGAATGTAAACTTACCTTAACTCACCTCACGGCCAAGAAATGGAAGGTGGCCGTCCTTGTGGCATGCATGCGCCTTGCTCCTAGTCTTCGACTTGGAGTAGGGTTAAGAATCTTTGGGCCCTGACCTCTCTTGCCACTAAAGCCCAAGTCTCTGATTTCCCTTGTGTTGTTGAGAAGCCATTGGACTCTTCCTTGCATTTTTGGCCCATTGTCCTTAGTCGATCTTCCACTAGGAGCTTGTCGACCCATAAGCTGAATTTGTGGAAGAGTGCCCTTGATCTGCTTCTTGTCATTGCTCCTGAGGTACCACTGGTGTAGATACTTCCTCTAGGTGCATGTCCTGGAGCTGGTAGCTCATTTGGTCCGAGTCCTCTTGTGTAGAAGTGGAAGTGCGGTACTCGGCTGGATGGCTGTACCGCTGGATTGTGCGCGGTACTGGCCGGAATGACTTCAGGACCGGCCAAGTTGATCCCGGAGTCGGCGGTGTCATCAGGGGACCGGCGGTGTCATCCACGTCCCCACCAAGTGTGCCGGAAGCTTGGGCCTCTCCGCCGCAATGTTGACCGGTCTGGTCCTATAGGTCGAAGGCCCGGCGGTACTGTCTGGTCCGGCAGGCGCGCCAGATGGTCCTGCTGTCTCGGACAAGCTTCCTGGTCGGCCAGTCTGGTCTCCTGGCTGGATGTACGACCTGATGTCCTCATCATTCCCTCCTCTTCAGTAGGTTTTGTCCTCAAAACTGGTTCATCTGCATGGAAAGGGGCCAAGTCAGTAACATTAAACGTATTGGACACATTAAACTCACCTGGAAGCTCGATCCGGTAGGCGTTGTTGTTGATCCTCTCGAGCACTCTGAATGGTCCATCTCCTCTTGGTGCTAGCTTTGAACTCCTTAGGTTTGGGAACCTCTCCTGCCGTAGGTGTAGCCACACCCAATCGCCTGGTTTAAAGATCACCTCCTTTCTTCCCTTGTTGGCATGAGTCACGTACTGTCCGTCCTCTTCTCCAAGTTTTCTGCTACCTTCTGGTGTAACCTCCTTATGAACTCTGCCTTGGATGCTCCGTTGAGGTTGGTCATCTCAGCTGGTGGTAGTGGCGTTTGCTCTAATGGGGTGAGAGGGTGGAAGCCTTATACTACTTCAAATGGTGTCTTCTTGGTTGCTGAGTGTACGGCTCGGTTGTAAGAAAACTCTATGAATGGCAGGCACTCCACCCAAGTCTTTAAGCTCTTCCCTAGTGTAGTCCTGAGAAGAGTTGATAGTGTCCTGTTGACAACTTCAGTTTTGCCATCGGTTTGAGGATGGCAGGTGGTAGAGAAGAGTAGCTTCGTGCCTAGCTTTCTCCAAAGGGTCCTCCAGAAATGGCTGAGGAACTTGGTGTCCCTGTCTGATACAATGGTCCTTGGCACTCCATGAAGCCGTATTATCTCTCTGAAGAACAGCTCAGCTGTTTGTGTGGCATCATTGACATTGGCACATGGAATGAAGTGTGCCATCTTGGAGAATCTGTCCACCACTACAAAGATTGCATCTTTGTTGTTGATCTTGGCAGACCTAGAACAAAGTCCATTGAGATGTCCACCCATGGATGTGTAGGTATGGGCAGTGGGAGATACAACCCGTGAGGTTGCACTCGGGACTTTGCCTTCTTGCAAGTGATGCATCTTGCACAATGTGCTTCTACTGTCCTCTTGATGTGTGGCCAGTAGAAGTGCTCCTTGACCACTGCTAGAGTCTTGTCGACACCAAAGTGGCCCATGAGTCCTCCTCCATGAGCTTCTCGGATGATAAGCTCCTTAGTGATCCTTGTGGTATGCACAGCCTTCTTTCTCGGAACAAGAATCCCTCATGGATGTAGAATTTGCCATGACTCCCTGTGCTACACTCCTTGTAGCTCTCAGCAAGGTCAGGATCATCCTTGTATAGATCCTTGATGTGCTCGAATCCTAGGACCTTTGCCTCCATGGTTGATATCAAGGCAAACCTCCTTGATAGTGCATCGGCTACCACATTGTCTTTGCCCTTCTTGTACTTGATGATGTACGGGAAGGTTTCTATGAACTCCATCCACCTGGCATGTCTCCTCTTGAGATTGGTTTGCCCTCTGAGGTGTTTGAGAGTCTCGTGATCAGTGTGGATCACAAACTCCTTGGACAGCAAGTAATGCTGCCAAGTATCCAATGCTCGGACAAGGGCATAAAGCTCCTTGTCATAAGTGGGGTAGTTCAGTGTGGCACCACCTAGCTTCTCACTGAAGTATGCCACTGGTCTCCCTCCTTGGTTAGCACTGCTCCTATGCCTATTCCAGAGGCATCACACTCCACTTCAAACGTCTTGTTGAAGTCGGGCAGGACTAGCACTGGTGCATGTGTAAGGTTGTCCTTCAAGGCCTGGAATGCCTTCTCCTGAGCTTCTCCCAGCTGAATCCCACGTTCTTCTTCACTACTGCCGTCAGTGGTGAGGCAATACTGCTGAAGTTGGGCTCGAATCTCCTATAGAAGCTGGCCAGTCCGTGGAAGCTCCTTACTTGGGTGATGTTGCCTGGTGTTGGCCATTCTTGTATGGCTCGAATCTTCTCTCATCAACCTGTAGGCCCTGTGAACTCACAACAAAAACCTAAAAAGACAAGCTTATCAGTACAAAAGGTGCACTTCTTGAGATTGACATAAAGCTCTTCTTGTCGAAGGGTTTTAAGTACCATCTCAAGATGTGTGAGGTGTTCCCGTAGGCACTTACTATAAACTAGTATATCATCAAAGTAAACTACCACAAACTTACTGATGTCGCCCTAAGAACTTGGTTCATAAGGCGCATGAAGGTGCTTGGGGCATTAGTCAAGCCGAATGGCATGACTGTCCACTCGTAGAGTCCTTGCTTTGTCTTGAAAGCAGTCTTCCACTCATCACCTTCCTTCATTCTTACCTGGTGGTATCCACTTTTGAGGTCTATCTTGGAGAAGACCGTGGCTTCACTCAGCTCATCTAGCATGTCATCCAGCCGTGGTATTGGATGCCGGTACTTGACTGTGATGTTGTTGATTGCTCGGCAGTCCACGCACATTTGCCAAGTCCCATCCTTTTTGGGCACTAGTAGCACTGGTACGGCACATGGACTGAGGCTCTCTCAAACATAGCCTTTCTCCAAGAGCTCCTTGACTTGCTTCTCAAGCTCCTTGGACTCCTCTGGACTCATCCGGTAGGCTGGGCGGTTGGGCAGGGCTGCTCCGGGCACTA
>JAENJI010001553.1:0-12703 GCA_018901935.1 Pugionium cornutum | reverse complement strand
CTCCTGGCTGGATGTACGATCTGATGTCCTCATCACATGACAAGGAGCAAAACAAGGGCACTCTTCCACAAGTTCAGCGTGTGGGTAGACAAGCTCCTAGAAGACCAACGACAAGGAGCATTGGGCCAAGAGTACAAGGATGAATCCAAGGGCTTCTCAACAACTCAAAGGACTCCAGAGACTTGGGCTCTCGTGGAAAAAGACGTCAAGGCTCAACACTTCGTAACCGTACCGCAAATTGAAGAGTAAAGTGCATGTAATAAAGGTCGGCCACCTTTCATTTCTTGGCCGAATGGTAAGTAGGTAAGTTTTCAATTATATACTTGCCTTTTGTGTTTTGCACTGTAGGAATTAGTAATTTTTTATTTATTGAGTCAAGACCATTTAAGTAGATATCCTTTTTTGGTTGTTCCCTTTTGTAATCTTTCCTTTATGTAGTTTTGTATTTTTTCCTTTTCTTTTGGGTCGACCCTAGAAGGTCAAAGCTACTGAGCATATTAATAAGGCTCCTTTCAGCATTGTAGTTCGACAAGTTTTTTGATATTAATAAAGAGAGCATTTTTCTTACGAGTTTTTCTCCTAAAAACTCTATCGTTTAGAACCCTAGTTGAGACCAGCCCTCCTAGCATCTATGTTGTGATTTATCACGAGGCTCTTAACCCCTCGTGTGTTTCACTTCACCTTACCATCCAATACCCACCAGAAAACCCCATTCCATAAGCTTAAGGCCGAGTTTCTTGCCTAATCTTCTCCAACCGGTCCAAGTGTGTTACGCCCTTGATTCAAGGCTTGTATCAGGCATGGAGATCATGACTGGGTTGATGAGCTAACTGTTGTGACAGTTTAGCCACAAAGGTGCATCGGTTGGTGATGAGGGCACCATATCAAATGGTCGGTCAGAAGGACCTAACCAAGAAGATGGCAGACCAGAAGACTTGACCGACACGGCCGGCTCAATTGGAAACATGGCCGGCCCAAGTAAAGTATGGGAAACATGGCCTGATCAAGCGGTGAGATAGCCAGCACGAGCAACACCATGGAAGACTCGGGCCAACTGACCAGCCAGCTCTAAGGCATGGACCTAGAACAGAATTCAGCCCCAATGGTGCCACAAGGAGCAATGACCAGAAGCAGAACTCGAGCACTCTACCAAAAATTCATCTTGTTCTTGGAAGGGCTTCTAGAGAACCAAGGCCACTCGACCACGGGCCAAGAATGCAGCAAGCAGACCAAAGGCCTACCACTTCACTAAGTTGCTCCAGAAGCATGGGCTCTCGTGGCAAAGGAGGTCAAGGCCTAAAAGTATATAAACCTACTCCAAGTGCACGATTGATAGCTAGGCATGTGTTTACCACAAAGTCGGCCACTTTCTATTTCTTGGCCGAAAGGTATGGAGGTAAATTTAACATTTCTATATTGCCTTTTCTGTTTTGCAGGATAGGAGTTAGTATTTTTCCTTTTATGGAGTCATGAACATTAAGTAGTTTTACTTTTCGGTTGTTTGCATTTGTTGTATTTTTTCTTTTTGTACTTTTGTATCTTTTCCTTTTCTTTTTTGTGTCGACCCTAGAAGGTCAAGGTTTCCGACCATATTAATAAGGCTCCTTCAGCATTGTAGTTCACAACTTTTCTTCCCACATATCAATAAAGAGACGAATTTTCTTTCAGGAGCCTTTGCGCACAAAGCCCTCTTGATTTCTCTAAACCTAGTTTAGACCCGAACTCCTAGAGTTAGAGCTGTGATTTATCATGAGGCCTCTCACACCTCGTGTGGTTGACTTCATGCACCACCCAAAAACTCACAAAAACTATCCTAAGAAGCTTCAGGTTGAGTTTCTCGCCCAAGATCCTTGCACGTAGTCTGAGAGTAACACAGCCACGATCCCAAGCTTGTTTCATTTTTGGTATCAGAGCTTAAACTCCTAAAAACCAGGTTGTCTCTATCCTTTCTTTAGCTTTTAATTGATTTCATGCATTATTCTAGTTAGTCGCATTATAAAAAAATTAAAATGAATTTGGCACCTAACTTCACCTACGTGCATCGCTAGGTCTTAGGATCCAAGAACCAAAATTGATTTAATTGCATCTTAAGTTGCCTTTCCATTTTTCTAGGTTCTATTTCCATTACCATCAAGTTAAAACAAAAAAAAATATAAAAAGAAAACTACCAAAAAGCATAAAGGAAACCAACTAGAGCATTAGGAGATTTCTTTTTCATAACTTTCCTTTTTCTCATTGTTTTCCTTTTTTCCTTAATTGCCTTTTTCTTGTTTTCCCTTTTCTTATAAATTCCCCTATTATAAAATCCAACTCCTAAAATAAATTTTGGAGCAACTCACCCTTTCATATGTTAAAGAATTCAGCCCGAGCAACACGCTAGAAGACTCAAACCAGCTGACCAGCAAGCTTCAAGGTAAGTTTTACATTTCTATATATTGTCTTTTCTGTTTTCCAGGGTAGGATTTAGTATTTTTCCTTTTGTTGAGTCAAGAACATTAAACAGTTTACTTTTTGGTTGTTTCCATTTGTTGTAATTTTCCTTTGTGCACTTTTGTATCTTTTCCTTTTTTCTTTGTGGGTTGACCCTAGAAGGTCAAGGCTGCTGAGCATATTAATAAGGCTCTTTCAGCATTGTAGTTCGATAAATGTTTGCCCCATATTAATAAATATACAAATTTTCTTCCAAAGAGTTTTGCACACAAAGTTCTCTTGTTAGCTCTAAACCTAGTTGAAATCTGTACTCTTAGAGTTAGAGTTGCAATTTATCACGAGGCTCCTCATACCTCGTGTGGTTCCCTTCACCCCACCATCCCAAACACATGTCAAAACTACCTGATGTAAGATTGAATATCAATCTCACAAGCGGTACGACCGTGACTCGCAAGACCGAGAATCTCTCTTGGCTTAAGCGGGAAATGGAACTAAAAGGAGGGGGTTTTGATCGAATCACACGATCAAAGGTGAACCAAGGTAGTCTGAATCTCTCAAACTAACCTGGCCGTGGCTTCAATAGAAAGGAAGTGAATCACACACTTTATTTCTAAAGAACAAGAACAAGACTCAAAGACAAGGCTTTGAAGAAAATACTTTGTATTCAAATTTAATTTCAATGGTGGTGTATCTTTACAATGAGGTCGTTCTGAGCTTATATAGTGCTCCTACCAACGGTCCTAAACCTAAAAAAGAGAAAAGGAAATCTTGTTTGGCCATTAATGTCTAGTTTGGCCAACAAGGAAAGTGTATATGCTTGAATCTTGAGAGCTTTGGGGCAAATGTAAGGTGTCTAGGTACATCCTGGATGCTTTGGAAAGTCTTCGATACGTGCCCAAGTTGCAAGAAATAGAGATATTGCAATCTGAACACATTAAGTGCACTTCGGTCCATATATGGCAAGTCTTGGAGGAAAGGGATTCGCCTAATCCTCTGGTGGCTGGTGCATGATAGGTTATTTTGGGCTTCCTTAGGGCCTTAATAATATCTCCTGGACGCCATGTTTTGGTTTGCAAGTGATTAAACCAGTTGGCCATCTCACTTGCCATAAACGGCTCCAATCGGTTCATTTGAAGGCATGGATGGACCCGCCTGGTCCAAGGCGTGTTTGAGCTTCTAGAAGTGCTTAAGGGAGCTCCTAGAAGTACCAAAAAGTCTCCTGGTCGCCAACGGAACGTTTGGAGACTTTCGTATAAGGAAAGTTCCAAATATGGTAAGTTTCGAAAACTCCAATTTGATGTATGGTACATGACTTGATTTGGCCTTGTTTTGGGTGAGCTGCATGTTGCCGTGTGACCTCTGTGAGTCAGGATTATAGGCCAGGTTTGGTCTTGGCTGGCCGCTTCTTGGTTAAGCTTGGATTCATGAAGATACACCCATGTATCCTTTTGTGCGTATTTGGCCGCCTTTGTGTTCCTTGGGCCGGCCGGGCCGGGCAGTTGGCCGGGGGTTGTGCCGATGACCTCATCATACCCTCTCCCTTCAAAATGTTTTGCCCTCAAAACATTTTGGCATGCACATAGAGAAGGCAAGTTAATACCATGATTTACTTGTGGGTTTAGGGCATTACCTCGGTTTATGGCCCTTATATGGTTCGGATGTAGCCATAGTGCATCTGGCGGTTGCTCCCTGATAAGAAAGGAAGAAATTACTCCTTTCCATATCAGCTGGTTGCTTTGCTTTGCCTCCAAGGTGTTGGGTTCTCTATGGTCTCCTCTTGATTCCGAACATCGGTTTAATGTAGGAGGTGGGTCTTCTTGATCTTTGTTGAATCCTTGCTTTATTAGACCTGTTTCAACAACGTTTGGCAAAGACAAGTGCATTATGCTAGTACTGGAAATTTCAAATTGAAGCTCCTTTATTGCCTTAACACTTTTAGGCTTAGTATTTTTGAGTTCTACTTGTAAGCTTGTTATTAGTTGTCTAGTTGGGCATGTCTTAGCAAAGTGTCCTCTTTCTTGACATCTATAGCATAGAATTTCATCTGTTATCACATTGTTAGAGGACTTACCTGGCGTTTCCTTGACGTGTATTCCAAGCAATGGCTTTGATGGTTTCATGTGTGCTATGGCTTGAGGCTTTTGAACTTGCTGGTCAATTTTTGGTTTGACCATCAGCTTAGCTACCTTTTGTCCTTCTAAGGTGTTTGAAAACACTTTGTTATGCTCAGAGCAGTAGGCAAGCTTGGGCTTATGAAAGGGCTGCGTGTTTGGTGTAGACATCTCACTCCTTGATGTTGTTGGGTGCATAAGTTGTGTGGTGATGTTTCTGCGTGTTTGGTACTTCTTCACAAACTCCCTATACATTCGTGCCTTAAGGTCTCCCCAATCAAGGACTGGTTTGTTATAGAAGGTCCGTGCATGTTCCTTCAACCACCAATTGTAGGCATCTCCAACGAGCATATCAATGGCATATGAAAGCTTCTCCTCTTTGGGGATGTTGTTTGAGCGCAGCCATTGTTTCATGTTGGTTTCCCATCGGAGGTATTCATCTGGATCCTTGTTATACCCTGAAAAGGTTAGAGATTTGGAATTGTAAATATATACCTTACTGGTCTGATTTCTTGATCTAGTTGGAGTGGTGTAGGTTGGCACTCGGCCTGACACAACGAAGTGGCAGGTGTAATTTTCTTTGGCCAGCTTCTGTCAGTGGAATAGTAGTCTGGTGGCTCTGGTTTGAGTTCTTCAACTTCTGTTTCATTGTCAAAATGATATTCTGAATAGTCTTCATGCCATGTCCCATATCCATTAGAATCATCTACGTCGGACAAGTCTTGGTCATAGTCCAGTGGTTCTGGTTCAAGGTTTTCTCCATCTGATTCTTCCCTAAAATCAGTCTCCAAATAGTCTTGATTCCATGACTCTTCTGCATAGTCACACTCGCTGGTGCTTAGGCATTGATCATAGTCGTTGTCTAGACTACAATCAGTTTGTGGTATGCTCATGGTGTCTTCTTCTTCATCATAGTGCTCCATCATTAAATTTTGTACCTTGCACAACAATAAGAAGAGATATCAGGCCCAAATCAACAAATAAGAAAACTATACTCTAGTGAATATATGATATTAACACATACATAGTAGTAAAAGAAAAATCGATACAAGTAAATATTTTGAGGTTTTGGTTTTTGTTTTTTTTGGAAACTAACTTTAAAGCAAACTAGAAGACAATATTTTTTTTGGTTTTTGATATTTTAAATTAATTTAGGACGAAAAATAATATTCAATGAATCTTTCTTTTTTTTTAACTTTACTAATAACTAAATTTGAAAATAACAAAATGAGTGATGCTTATATTTTTGTTTTTTTTTCTTATGATGAATGAAATTAATTAAACATGAAATACAATTTTTATGAGTTGGTTTTAGATTTATATGAAAGCAAACAAAAAAAACAACAAGAAATAATGCAAATGAAGAATAAGAACAAATATTTTTATTTGGTTTTTTGATAAGATGTAAATAAGAAAAATGCAAAACAAAAGAATAAAAAATAAAGGATAAAGTTTGGATTAACACAACCTGAGATAGGAGATTTTTGCTCTGATACCAAATGATGTAAGATTGAATATCAATCTCACAAGCGGTACGGCCGTGACTCGCAAGACCGAGAATCTCTCTTGGCTTAAGCGGGAAAGGGAACTAAAAAGAGGGGGTTTTGATCGAATCACACGATCAAAGGTGAATCAAGGGAGTTTGAATCTCTCAAACTAACCTGGCCGTGGCTTCAATAGAAAGGAAGTGAATCACACACTTTATTTCTAAAGAACAAGAACAAGACTCAAAGACAAGGCTTTGAAGAAAATACTTTGTATTCAAATTTAATTTCAATGGTGGTGTATCTTTACAATGAGGTCGTTCTGAGCTTATATAGTGCTCCTACCAACGGTCCTAAACCTACAAAAGAGAAAAGGAAATCATACATTTAAAATATATGGATGTTGGCCATTAATGTCTAGTTTGGCCAACAAGGAAAGTGTATATGCTTGAATCTTGAGAGCTTTGGGGCGAATGTAAGGTGTCTAGGTACATCCTGGATGCCTTGGAAAGTCTTCGATACGTGCCCAAGTTGCAAGAAATAGAGATATTGCAATCTGAACACATTAAGTGCACTTCGGTCCATATATGGCAAGTCTTGGAGGAAAGGGATTCGCCTAATCCTCTGGTGGCTGGTGCATGATAGGTTATTTTGGGCTTCCTTAGGGCCTTAATAATATCTCCTGGACGCCATGTTTTGGTTTGCAAGTGATTAAACCAGTTGGCCATCTCACTTGCCATAAACGGCTCCAATCGGTTCATTTGAAGGCATGGATGGACCCGCCTGGTCCAAGGCGTGTTTGAGCTTCTAGAAGTGCTTAAGGGAGCTCCTAGAAGTACCAAAAAGTCTCCTGGTCGCCAACGGAACGTTTGGAGACTTTCGTATAAGGAAAGTTCCAAATATGGTAAGTTTCGAAAACTCCAATTTGATGTATGGTACATGACTTGATTTGGCCTTGTTTTGGGTGAGCTGCATGTTGCCGTGTGACCTCTGTGAGTCAGGATTATAGGCCAGGTTTGGTCTTGGCTGGCCGCTTCTTGGTTAAGCTTGGATTCATGAAGATACACCCATGTATCCTTTTGTGCGTATTTGGCCGCCTTTGTGTTCCTTGGGCCGGCCGGGCCGGGCAGTTGGCCGGGGGTTGTGCCGATGACCTCATCACTACCCTAAGAAGCTTAAGGCCGAATTTCTCATCTAAGCTCCTTGCACCCGGTCCGAGAGCATCACAGCCACGACCCAAGCTTGTATCACCCCTGGAGTGGCTGACCTACTTAACCGGTTCAAGGATGTGTTCTTTGAGGAAATACCAGCTGGCCTGCCTCCATTACGAAGCGTTGAGCATTGTATTGATCTCGTGCCTGGAGCAGCCTTGCCCAATCGACCAGCATACAAAATGAGCCCAGAGGCATCCAAGGAGCTTGAGAGACAAGTCAAGGAGCTCCTAGAGAAGGATATGTTCGAGAGAGTCTCAGCCCATCTGCCATTAGTGCTGTTGGTTCCAAAGTAAGATGGAACATGGTGCATGTTTGTGGACTGCCGGACCATGAACAACATCATAGTCAAGTACCAGCACCCCATACCCTGGTTGGATGACATGCTGGATAAGCTAAGTAGAGCCACAATATTCTCAAAAATAGACCTCAAAAGTGGGTACCACCAGGTCAGAATGAAGGAAGGCAATGAATAGAAGACTGCCTTCGAAACTAAGCAAGAGCTGTATAACTGGACAGTCATGCCATTTAGCTTGACTAATGCCCCAAAGCACTTCCATGCACCTTATGAACCAAGTTATTAGGGCGTACATAAGTAAGTTTGTTGTGGTTTATATTGACGACGTATTAGTTTATAGTAAATGTTTAAATGACCACATTTCACATCTTGAGATGGTGCTAAGAACTCTTCGGCAAGAAGAGCTCTACGCCAATCTCAAGAAGTGCACCTTTTGTACTGATAAACTTGTCTTCCTAGGTTTTGTTGTAAGTTCATAGGGCCTGCAGGTTGATGAGGAAAAGATCCAAGCCATACAGGAGTGGCCAACACCCGGCAACATCAGCCAAGTGAGGAGCTTTCACGGACTAGCAAGCTTCTACAGGTGGTTCGTGCCAAAGTTCAGCAGCATTGCCTCCCCCTTAACGGCGGTTGTGAAGAAGAACGTGGGATTACACTAGGGAGAAGCCCAAGAGAAGGTGTTCCAAGCCTTGAAGGACAACCTCACTCATTCCCTGGTGTTAGTCTTGCCTGAATTCAACAAGAATTTAGAAGTGGAATGCGATGCTTCAGGCATTGGCATAGGCACAGTCTTGATACAAGGAGACCGGCCAATTTCCTACTTCAGTGAGAAGCTAGGTGGGGCCTCACTAAATTACCCCACCTAAGACAAGGAGCTCTATGCATTAGTCTGAGTATTGGAGATTTGGCAACACTATCTGCTGTCCAAAGTTCGTGATCCACACTAATCATGAGACCCTCAAGCACCTCAGAGGATAGACCAAACTTAAAAGGAGGAATGTTAGATGGATGGAATACATTGAGACCTTCCCCTATGTCATCAAGTATAAAAAGGGGAAGGGCAAGTGGCCGATGCACTATCAAGGATATATGCCTTGATATCGACCATGGAAGCTAAGATCTTAGGATTTGAACATATCAAAAATCTTTACAAGGATGATCTAAACGTTGCTAAAAGTTACAAGGAAAATGGCAATGGGAGTCACGGAGAGTTCTATTTTCATGATAGATTCTTGTTCCGAGAAAAGAGGTTGTGCATACCTCAAGGATCATTACGGGAGCTCAATACATGAGAAGCTCATAGTGGAGGTGATGATACAAGCCTTGATTCAAGGATGTATGCGCGTGGGTTGTTTGTAGAAGATTAGGTGAGAAACTCAACCTTAGGCTTCTGGATAGGGGTTTTCTGGTTGGTAAACGATGGAAGGGTGAAGTGAACCACACGAGGGGTGATGAACCTCGTGATAAATCACAAACTTTGAGCTAGGAGGGCTGGTCTCAACTAGGTTCTAAGCGCACAAGATACTTAGAGAGAAAACTTGTAGGGAAAAAGTTCTACTTTATTAATTAGCAAAAAGGTTGTCGAACTACAATGCTGGAAGGAGCCTTATTAATATGCTCGACAGCTTGACCTTCTAGGGTCGACTCAAATAAAGAAAAGGAAAGTTTACAAAAGTGCACAAAAGGAAAAGATACAAAAGTGTATAAATCAAAAAAGGACCTATTCCTAAAATGTTCTTGACTCAAAATGTAAAGCAACTAGATCCTACCCTGCAAAACAGAAAGAGGCATATATTCAATGTAAACTTACCTTAACTCACCTCACGGCCAAGAAATGGAAGGTGGCCGCCCTTGTGGCATGCACGCCGCTCCTAGTCTTCGACTTGGAGTAGGGTTAAATATCTTTGGGCCCTGACCTCTCTTGCCACTAAATCCCAAGTCTCTGATGTCCCTTGTGTTGTTGAGAAGACTTTGGACTCTAATTTGCTCTTCTGGCCCATTGTCCTTAGCTGCTCTTCCTCTAGAAGCTTGTCACCCATAAGCTGAATTTGTGGAAGAGTGCCCTTGATCTGCTTCTTGTCATTGCTCCTGGAGGTACCACTGGTGTAGATACTTCCTCTAAGTGCATGTCCTGGAGCTGGTAGCTCATTTGGTCTGAGTCCTCTTGTGTAGAAGTTGAAGTGTGCGTGTACTTGGCTGGATGGCCTGTACCGGCTGGATTGTGCGCGGTACTGGCCGGAATGACTTCAGGACCGGCCAAGTTGATCCCGGAGTCGGCGGTGTCATCAGGGGACCGGCGGTGTCATTCACGTCCCCACCAAGTGTGCCGGAAGCTTGGGCCTCTCCGCCGGCGATGTTGACCGGTCTGGTCCTATAGGTCGAGGGTCCGGCGGTACTGTCTGGTCCGCAGGCGCGCCAGATGGTCCGGCTGTCTCGGGCAAGCTTCCTGGTCGGCCAGTCTGGTCTCCTGGCTGGATGTACGACCTGATGTCCTCATCATTCCCTCCCTCTTCAGTAGGTTTTGTCCTCAAAACTGGTTCATCTGCATGGAAAGGGGCCAAGTCAGTAACATTGAACGTATTGGACACATTAAACTCACCTGGAAGCTCGATCCGGTAGGCGTTGTTGTTGATCCTCTCGAGCACTCTGAATGGTCCATCTCCTCTTGGTGCTAGCTTGAACTCCTTAGGTTTGGGAACCTCCTGCCAGGTGTAGCCACACCCAATCGCCTGGTTGAAAGATCACCTCCTTTCTTCCTTTGTTGGCATGAGTCACGTACTGTCCGGTCCTCTTCTCCAAGTTCTCTGCTACCTTCTGGTGTAACCTCCTTATGAACTCTGCTTTGGATGCTCCGTTGAGGTTGGTCATCTCAGCTGGTGGCAGTGGTGTTTGCTCCAATGGGGTGAGAGGGTTGAAACCGTATACCACTTCAAATGGGGTCTTCTTGGTTGCTGAGTGCACGGCTCGGTTGTAGGCGAACTCAATGAATGGCAGGCACTCCACCCAAGTCTTTAGGTTCTTCCCTAGTGTTGTTCTGAGAAGAGTTGATAGGGTCCTGTTGACAACTTCAGTTTGGCCATCGGTTTGAGGATGGCAAGTGGTTGAGAAGAGTAGCTTCGTGCCTAGCTTTCTCCAAAGGGTCCTCCAGAAATGGCTGAGGAACTTGGTGTCCCTGTCTGATACGATGGTCCTTGGCACTCCATGAAGCCGCATTATCTCCCTGAAGAACAGCTCAGCTGTTTGTGTGGCATCATTGACATTGGCACATGGGATGAAGTGTGCCATCTTGGAGAATCTGTTCACCACTACAAAGATTGCATCTTTGTGGTTGATCTTGGGCAGACCTAGAACAAAATCCATCGAGATGTCCACCCATGGATGTGTTGGTATGGGCAGTGGGAGATACAACCCGTGAGGTTGCACTCTGGACTTTGCCTTCTTGCAAGTGGTGCATCTTGCACAATGTGCTTCTACTGTCCTCTTGATGTGTGGCCAGTAGAAGTGCTCCTTGACCACTGCTACAGTCTTGTCGACACCAAAGTGGCCCATGAGTCCTCCTCCATGAGCTTCTCGGATGATAAGCTTCCTTAGTGATCCTTGTGGTATGCACAGCCTTCTTTCTCGGAACAAGAATCCTCATGGATGTAGGATTTGCCATGACTCCCTGTGCTACACTCCTTGTAGCTCTCAGCAAGGTCAGGATCATCCTTGTATAGATCCTTGATGTGCTCGAATCCTAGGACCTTTGCTCCATGGTTGATATCAAGGCAAACCTCCTTGATAGTGCATCGGCTACCACATTATCTTTGCCCTTCTTGTACTTGATGATGTACAGGAAGGTCTCTATGAACTCCATCCACCTGGCATGTCTCCTCTTGAGATTGGTTTGCCCTCTGAGGTATTTGAGAGTCTCGTGATCGGTGTGGATCACAAACTCCTTGGACAGCAAGTAATGCTGCCAAGTCTCCAATGCTCGAACTAGGGCATAAAGCTCCTTGTCGTAAGTGGGGGAGTTCAGTGAGGCACCACCTAGCTTCTCACTGAAGTATGCCACTGGAATCCCCCGTTGGGTTAGCACTGCTTCTATGCCTATCCAGAGGCATCACACTCCACTCAAATGTCTTGTTGAAGTCGGGAAGGACTAGCACTGGTGCATGTAAGGCTGTCCTTCAAGGCCTTGAATGCCTTCTCCTGAGCTTCTCCCAGCTGAATTACGTTCTTCTTCACTACTGGCCAGTGGTGAGGCAATACTGCTGAAGGCACAATCTCCAGAAGCTGGCCAGTCCGTGGAAGCTCTTTGGCTGATGTTCCTGTTGGCCATTCTTATGGCTAATCTTCTCCTCATCAACCTGTAGGCAGAACTCACAACAAAACCTAAAAAGACAAGCTTATCAGTGAATTTCTTGAGATTGGCATAAAGCTCTCTTGTCAAGGTTTTAAGGACCATCTCAAGATGTGTAGGTGAGAACTTACTATAAACAAGAAGTATGTCATCAAAGTAAACAACTACAAACTTACTGATGTACGCCCTAAGAACTTGGTTCATAAGGCATGAAGGTGCTTGGGGCATTAGTCAAGCCGAATGGCATGACTGTCCACTCGTAGAGCCCTTGCTTTGTCTTGAAAGCAGTCTTCCACTCATCACCTTCCTTCATTCTTACCTGGTGGTATCCACTTTTGAGGTCTATCTTGGAAAAGACCGTGGCTCCACTCAGCTCATCTAGCATGTCATCCAGTCGTGGTATTGGATGCCTATACTTGACTGTGATGTTGTTGATTGCTCGGCAGTCCACGCACATGCGCCAAGTTCCATCCTTCTTGGGCACTAGTAGCACTGGTACAGCACATGGACTGAGGCTCTCTCGAACATATCCTTTCTCCAGGAGCCCCTTGACTTGCTTCTCAAGTTCCTTGGACTCCTCTGGACTCATCCGGTAGGCTGGCCGGTTGGGCAGGGCTGCTCCGGGCACTAGATCAATCTGATGTTCTATGCCACGTAAAGGAGGCAAGCCTGCTGGTATCTCCTCTGAAATACATCCTGGAATTTGTTGAGGAGTGTTGCTACTTCATGAGGTAGCTCTACCTGTCCCTGTTCTATACTCAACACTTCCTTGAAAACCATTAGTAACATTAAGTCCTTCGAGGCTAAAGCTCTCCGGACATGACTAG
>JAENJI010001552.1:0-12710 GCA_018901935.1 Pugionium cornutum | reverse complement strand
AATTTTGAAATATGCTTTTAACTACTTTATTCACATCTTGGATATATGTGAGTAGTGTACGGGTGATTTTTTCTCCATAAACATCTTTCTTGTCCCAAAAACAAATAATGCAATCCGATATTGCATTATTTTTCGAATCGTTGAACTTTGATATTTATAAATGTTGATTTAATGGCTCTAATCTACTAATAAATATTTTATTCAAATATTTTATGTTGAAAGAATGTTTTCTGATGTTTTCAAAACAGTTGTCATTGTCAAATGAATTATCTTTTATTTTGTATTGAAAAAGCGAAAATCTCATAGGTGTTAGTTAGTCCACGAGTTTTGAAAAATATGTCAAAGTTTTGAAATATGCTTTTAACTACTTTATTCACATCTTGGATATATGTGAATAGTGTATGGGTGGTTTTTTCGTCCATAATTATATTCCTTGGCCCATAAACAAATATTGCAAATCGATATTGCATTATTTTTCGAATTATTTAACCTTAATTGTTATAAATGTTGATCTAATGGCTCTAGTTTATTAATAACTGTTTTATTCAAAAAAATTATGTTGAAAGAATGTTTTCTGATGTTTTCAAAACAGTTTACCATGTCGAATGAATAATCTTATATTTTGTAAGGAAAAACCGAAAATCTCATAGGTAATAGTTTGTACACGGGTTTTGAGAAATATGTCAAAGTTTTGAAATATTCTTTTAACTACTTTATTCACATCTTGGATATATGTGGGTCATGTATGGGTGATTTTGTTTTTCATAATTATCTTCCTTGGCGCAGAAACAAATATCGCAAATCGATATTGCATTATTTTTCGAATTATTTAACTTTATTGTATAAATATTGATCTAATGGATCTAGTCTACTAATAAATATTTTATTCAAAGATCTAGTGTTGAAAGAATGTTTTCTGATGTTTTTAAAATAGTTACCCTTGTTGAATGAATTATCTTTTATTTTGTCCCGAAAAACCGAAAATCTCATAGGTGTAAGTCCACGGGTTTTGAGAAATATGTCAAAGTTTTGAAATATGCTTTTAACTATTTTATTCACATTATGGATATATGTGAGTAGTGTACGTGTGATTTTTTCGTACATAATTATCTTCCTTTACCCAGAAACAAATATCGCAAATCGATATTGCATTATTTTTCGATTTGTTCAACTTTAATTGTTATAAATGTTGATCTAATGGCTATAGTCTACTAATAACTGTTTTATTCAAAGATCTTATGTTGAAAGAATGTTTTCTGATGTTTTCAAAACATTTACCCTTGTCGAATGAATTATCTTTTATTTTGTACGGAAAAACCGAAAATCTCATAGGTGTTAGTCCATGGGGTTTCAGAAATATGTCAAAGTTTTGAAATATATTTTTAACTACTTTATTCACATCTTGGATATATGTGAGTAGTGCACGGGTGACTTTTTCATCCATAAATATCTTCCTTGACGTAGAAACAAATATCGCAAATCAATATTGCATAATCTTTCGAATTGCTGAACTTTAATTGTTATAAATGTTGATCTAATGGCTCTAGGCTATTAATAACTATTTTATTCAAAGATCTTATGATGAAAAAATGTTTTCTGATGTTTTCAAAACAGTTATCCTTGTCGAATGAATTATCTTTTATTTTATCCCGAAAAAACAAAAAATCTCTTACGTGTTAGTACACGGGTATTGAGAAATATGTCAAAGTTTTGAAATATGCTTTTAACTACTATTTTCACATTTTGGATATATGTGAGTAGTGTACGGGTGAGTTTTCCTCCATAAATATCTTTCTTGTCTCATAAAAAAATATCGCAAATCGATATTACATTATTTTCCGAATCGTTGAAATTTAATTGTTATAAATGTTGATCTCATGGCTTTAGTCTACTAATAACTGGTTTATTCAAAGATCCTATGTTGAAAGAATGTTTTCTGATGTTTTCAAAACAGTTACCTTTGTCGAATGAATTATCTTTTATTTTGTCGCGAAAAACCGAAAATTTCGTAGGTGTTAGTCCACGGGTTTTGAGAAATATGTCAAAATTTTGAAATATGCTTTTAACTACTTTATTCACATCTTGGATATATGAGAGTAGTGTACGGGTGATTGTTTCGTCAATAAATATCTTCCTTGGCCCAGAAACAAGTATCACAAATCGATATTGCATTATTTTTCAAATCGTTGAACTTTAATTGTTATAAATGTTTATCTAATGGCTCTAGTTTGCTAATAACTATTTTATTCAATGATCTTGTGTTGAAAGAATGTTTGCTGATGTTTTCAAAACAGTTACCCTTGTCGAATGAATTATTTTTTATTTTGTCCCGAAAAAGAGAAAATCTCATTGGTGTTAGTCCACACGTTATGAGAAATATGTCAAAAAATTTAAATATGTTTTACCTACTTTATTCACATTTTGGATATATGTGAGAATTGTACGGGTGATTTTTTCCACCAAAAATATCTTCCTTATCCCAGAAACAAATATCGCAAATCGATATTGCATTATTTTTCGAATCGTTGAACTTTAATATTTATAAATATTGATCTAATGGCTCTAGTTTACTAATAACTGTTTTATTCAAAGATCTTATGTTGAAAAAGTATTTTCTGATGATATCAAAACAGTTACCCTTGTCGAAATGAATTATCTTCTATTTTACCCCGAAAAATTGAAAATCTCATAGGTGTTAGTCCACGTGTTTTGAGAAATAAGTCAAAGATTTGAAATATTCTTTTAAATACTTTATTCACATCTTGGATATATGTGAGTAGTGTACGGATGATTTTCCGTCCATAAATATCTTCCTTGGCCCAGAAACAAATATCGCAAATCGATAATACATTATTTTTTGAGTCGTTAAACTTTAATTGTTATAAATATTGATCCAATTGCTCTAGTCTACTAATAACTATTTTATTCAAAGATCTTACGTTGAAAGAATGTTTACTGATTTTTTCAAAGCAGTTACTCTTGTCGAATTAATTATCTTTTATTTTGTCCCGAAAAGCCAAAAATCTCATAGGTGTTAGTTCACAGGTTTTGAAAAATATGTCAAAATTTTGAAATATACTTTTTACTCCTTTGTTCACATCTTGGATATATGTGAAGTGTACGGGTGATTTTTTCTCCATAAACATCTTTCTTGTCCTAGAAACAAATAACGCAATCCGATATTGCATTATTTTTCGAATTGTTGAACTTTGATATTTATAAATATTGATTTAATGGATCTAATCTACTAATAAATATTTTATTCAAATATTTTATGTTGAAAGAATATTTTCTGATGTTTTCAGAACAGTTGCCATTGTCAAATGAATTATCTTTTATTTTGTACTGAAAAAGCGAAAATCTCATAGGTGTTAGTTAGTCCACGTGTTTTGAAAAATATGTCAAAGTTTTGAAATATGCTTTTAACTACTTTATTCACATCTTGGATATATGTGAATAGTGTACGGGTGATTGTTTCGTCCATAATTATATTCCTTGGCCCAGAAACAAATATTGCAAATCGATATTGCATTATTTTTCGAATTATTTAACTTTAATTGTTATAAATGTTGATCTAATGGCTCTAGTTTATTAATAACTATTTTATTCAAAAAATTTATGTTGAAAGAATGTTTTCTGATGTTTTCAAAACAGTTTACCATGTCGAATGAATTATCTTATATTTTGTAAGGAAAAACCGAAAATCTCATAGGTGTTAGTTTGTACACGGGTTTTGAGAAATATGTCAAAGTTTTGAAATATGCCTTTAACTACTTTATCCACATTTTGGATATATGTGGGTCATGTACGGGTAATTTTTTTGTATATAATTATCTTCCTTTACCCAGAAACAAATATCGCAAATCGATATTGCATTATTTTTCGAATTGTTTAACTTTAATTGTTATAAATGTTGATCTAATGGCTATAGTCTACTAATAAATATTTTATTCAAAAATCTTATGTTGAAAGAATGTTTTCTGATGTTTTCAAAACAGTTACCCTTGTCGAATAAATTATCTTTTATTTTGTACGGAAAAACCGAAAATCTCATAGGTGTTAGTCCACGGGGTTTGAGAAATATGTCAAAGTTTTGAAATATATTTTTAACTACTTTATTCACATTTTGGATATATGTGAGTAGTGTACGGGTGATTGTTTCATCCATAAATATCTTCATTGGTGCAGAAACAAATATCGCAAATCGATATTGCATAATCTTTCGAATCGTTGAACTTTAATTGTTATAAATGTTGATCTAATGGCTCTAGGCTACTAATAACTATTTTATTCAAAGATCTGATGATGAAAGAATGTTTTCTGATGTTTTCAAAACAGTTACCCTTGTCGAATGAATTTTCTTTTATTTTATCCCGAAAAACCGAAAAACTCGTACGTGTTAGTCCACAGGTTTTGAAAAATATGTCAAAGTTTTGAAATATGCTTTTAACTACTTTATTCACATCTTGGATATATGTGAGTAGTGTACAGGTGATTTTTTCGTCCATAAATATCTTCCTTGGATCAGAAACAAATATCGCAAATCGATATTGCATTATTTTTCGAATCGTTAAACTTTAATTGTTATATATATTGATCTATGGCTCTAGTGTACTAATAACTATTTTATTCAAAGATCTTATGTTGTAAGAATATTTTCTGATGTTTTCAAAACAGTTATTTTGTCGTATGAATTATTTTTTATTTTATACCGAAAAACCGAAAATCTCATAGTGTAATCCACGGGTTTGAGAAATATGTCAAAGTTTTTAAATATGCTTTTAGCTACTTTATTCACATTTTGGATATATGTGAGTAGTGTACGGGTGATTTTTTCGTCTATAAATATCTTTATTGGGCCAGAAACAAATATCGCAAATCGATATTGCATTATTTTTCGAATTGTTTAACTTTAATTGTTATAAATGTTGATCTAATAGCTCTAGTATACTAATAACTGTTTTATTCAAAGATCTTATGTTGAAAGAATATTTTCTGATGATTTCAAAACAGTTACCCTTGTCGAATGAATTATCTTTTATTTTGTCACGAAAATCAAAAATCTCATAGGTGTTAGTGCACGGGTTTTGAGAAATATGTCAAAATTTTGAAATATGAATTTAACTATTTTAGTAACATCTTGGATATATGTGAGTAGTGTACGGGTGATTTTTTCGCCCATAAATATCTTAATTGGCCCAGAAACAAATATCGCAAATCGATATTGCAATATTTTTCAAATCGTTGATCTTTAATTGATATAATGGCTCTAGTCTAATAATAACTGTTTTGTTCAAAGATTTTATGTTGAAAGAATGTTTTCTGATGTTTTCAAAACAGTTACCCTTGTCGAATGAATTATCTTTTATTTTGTCCCGAAAAACCAAAAATCTCGTACGTGTTATAGTACACGGATTTTGAAAAATATGTCAAAGTTTTAAAATATGTTTTTAACTACTTTATTCACATCTTGGATATATGTGAGTAGTGTACGGATGAGTTTTTTCATCCATAAATATCTTCCTTGGCGCAGAAACAAATATCCTAAATCGATATTACATTATTTTTCGAATTGTTGAACTGTAATTGTATTAAATGTTGATCTAATGGTTCTAGTTTACTAATAACTGTTTTATTCAAATATCTTATGTTGAAAGAATGTTTTGTAATGTTTTCAAAATAGTTAACCTTATCGAATGAATTATCTTTTATTTTGTCCCGAAAAACCAAAAATCTCGTAAGTGTTAGTCCACGGGTTTTGAGAAATATGTCAAAATATTGAAATATGTTTTTAACTAATTTATTCACATCTTGGATATATGTGAGTAGTGTATGGATGATTTTTTGTCCATAAATATCATTCTTGGCCCACAAACAAATATCGCACATCGATATTGTATTATTTTTCGAATTGTTTAACTTTAATTGTTATAAATAGTGATCTAATAGCTCTAGTCTACTAATAACTATTTTTTTAAAAGATTTTATGTTGAAAGAATTTTTTTGATGTTTTCAAAACAGTTATCTTTGTCGAATTAATTATTTTTTATTTTGTCACGAAAAACCAAAAATCTCATAGGTGTTAGTCCACGGGTTCTGAGAAATATGTCAAAGGTTTGAAATATATTTTTAACTACTTTATTCACATCTTGAATATATGTTAGTAGTGTACGGGTTATTTTTTCATCCATAAATATCTTCCTTGGCACAGAAACAAATATCGCAAATCAATATTGCATAATTTTTCGAATCGTTGAACTTTAATTTTTATAAATGTTGATCTAATGGCTCTAGTCTACTAATAACAATTTTATTCAAAAATTTTATGATGAAAGAATATTTTCTGATGTTTTCAAAACAGTTACCCATGTCGAATGAATTATCTTTTATTTTATTCCGAAAAACCGAAAAACTCATACGTTTTAGTCCACGGGTTTTGAGAAATATGTCAAAGTTTTGAAATATGCTTTTAACTACTTTATCACATCTTGGATATATGTGAGTAGTGTACAATTGATTTTTTCGTCCATAAATATCTTCCTTGGATCAGAAACAAATATCACAAATCGATATTGCATTATTTTTCGAATCGTTAAACTTTAATTGTTATAAATGTTGATCTAATGGCTCTAGTGTACTAATAACTATTTCATTTAAAGATCTTATGTTGAAAGAATGTTTTCTGATGTTTTTAACACAGTTACCCTTGTCGAATGAATTATCTTTTATTTTATACTGAAAAACCGAAAATCTCTTACGTGTTAGTGCACCGGTTTTGAGAAATATGTCAAAGTTTTGAAATATTCTTTTAACTATTTATTCACATTTAGGATATATGTGAGTAGTGTACGGGTTATTTTTTCCTCCATAAATATATTTCTTGGCTTAGAAACAAATATCGCAAATCGATATTACATTATTTTTCGAACATTGAACTTTAATATTTATAAATGGTTATCTAATGGCTATAGTCTAATAATAACTGTTTTATTCAAAGATCTTATGTTGAAAGAATGTTTTCTGATGTTTTCAAAATAGTTATCCTTGTCGAATGAATTATCTTTTATTTTTTCCCGAAAAACCGAAAATCTCATACGTGTTAGTGCACGGATTTTGAAAAATATGTCAAAGTTTTGAAATATGCTTTTACCTACTTTATTCACATCTTTGATATATGTGAGTTGTGTACGGGTGATTTTTCGTCTATAAATATCTTCCTTGGCCTAGAAACAAATATCGCAAATTGATATTGTATTATTTTTCGAATCATTGAACTTTAATTTGTATAAATGTTGATCTAATTGCTCTAATCTACTAATAACTGTTTTATATAAAGATCTTGTGTTGAAATAATTTTTTATGATATTTTCAAAACAGTTACCCTTGTCGAATGAATTATTTTTTATTTTGTCCCGAAAAACCGAAAATCTCATAGGTGTTAGTCCATGGGTTATTAGAAATATGTCAAAATTTTGAAATATGCTTTTAACTACTTTATTCACATCTTGGATATATGTGAGTAGTGTACGGGTGATTGTTTCCTCAAAAAATATCTTCCTTGGCCCAGAAACAAATATCGCAAAATCGATATTGCATTATTTTTCGAATCGTTGAACTTTAATATTTATAAATGTTGATCTAGTGGCTCTAATCTACTAATAACTATTTTATTCAAAGATCTTATGTTGAAATAATGTTTTATGATGTTTTCAAAACAGTTATCCTTGTCGAATGAATTATCTTTTATTTTGTCCCGAAAAACCGAAAATCTCATAGGTGTTAGTACACGGGTTTTGAGAAATATGTCAAAGTTTTTAAATATTGTTTTAACTACTTTATTCTCATCTTGGGTATATGTGAGTAGTGTACGGGTGATTTTTCATCTATAATTATCTTATTAGGCCAAGAAACAAATATCTCAAATCGATATTGTATTATTTTTCGAATTGTTTAACTTTAACTATTATAAATGTTGATCTATTGGCTCTAGTCTACTAATAATTGTTTTATTCAAAGATGTTATGTTGAACGAATGTTTTCTGATGTTTTCAAAACATTTACCCTTGTCGAACGAATTATCATTTATTTTGTCCCGAAAAACCAAAAATCTCATAGGTGTTAATCCACGGGTTTTGAGAAATATGTCAAAGTTTTGAAATATGTTTTTAACTACTTTATTCACATCTTGGATATATGTGAGTAGTGTACGGGTGATTTTTTCATACATAATTATCTTCCTTGGCCCAGAAACAAATATCGCAAATCGATATTGCATTATTTTTCGAATTGTTTAACTTTAATTATTATAAAGATTGATCTAATGGCTCTATTCTAGTAATAACTATTTTATTTAAAGATCTTATGTTGAAAGAATGGTTTCTGATGTTTTCAAAACTGTTACCATTGTCGAATGAATTATCTTTTATTTTGTCCCGAAAAACCAAAAATCTCATAGGTGTTAGTACACGGGTTTTGAGAAATAAATATGTCAAAGTTTTAAATATTGGTTTTAACAACTTTATTCACATCTTGGATATATGTGAGTAGTGTACGAGTGATTTTTTCATCCATAATTATCTTACTTGGCCCAAAAACAAATATCGCAAATCGATATTGCATTATTTTTCGAATTGTTTAACTTTAATTGTTATAAATGTTGATCTAATGGCTCTAGTCTAATAATAACTGTTTTATTCAAACATCATATGTTGAAAGAATGTTTTCTGATGTTTTTAAAACATTTACCCTTGTCGAATAAATTATCTTTTATTTTGTGCCGAAAAATCAAAAATCTCATAGGTGTTAGTCTACGGGTTTTGAGAAATATGTCAAAGTTTCGAAATATGCTTTTAACTACTTTATTCACATCTTAGATATATGTGAGTAGTGTACAGGTGATTGTTTCATCCATAATTATATTACTTGTCCTAGAAACAAATATCGCAAATCGATATTGCATTATTTTTTGAATTGTTTAACTTTAATTGTTATAAATGTTGATCTAATGGCTCTAGTCTACTAAAAACTGTTTTATTCAAAGATATTATGTTGAAAGAATGTTTTCTTATGTTTTCAAAACATTTACCCTTGTCAAACAAATTACCTTTTTTTTGACCCGAAAAATCTAAAATCTCATATGTGTTACTCCACGGGTTTTGAAAAATATGTCAAAGTTTTGAAATATAATTTTTTTTAATTTATTAACATCTTAGATATATGTGAGTAGTGTACGAGTGATGTTTTGTCCATAAATATCTTACTTGGCCCATAAAAAAATATCGCAAATCGATATTGCATTATTTTTCGAATCGTTGAACTTTAATTGTTATAAATTTTGATCTAATAGCTCCGGTCTACTAATAAATATTTTATTCAAAGATCTTATGTTTAAAGAATATTTTCTGATGTTTTCAAAACAGTTACCCTTGTCGAATGAATTATTTTTTATTTTATCATGAAAAACAAAAAATCTCTTACGTGTTAGTACACGGGTTTTGAGAAATATGTCAAAGTTTTGAAATATGCTTTTAACTACTATGTTCACATTTTGGATATATGTGAGTAGTGTACGCGTGATTTTTTCCTCTATAAATATCTTCCTTGGCTCATAAATAAATATCGCAAATCGATATTGCATTATTTTCCGAATCGTTGAAATTTAATTGTTATAAATGTTGATCTCATGGCTTTAGTCTACGAATAATTGTTTTATTCAAAGATCCTGTGTTGAAAGAATGTTTTCTGATGTTTTCAAAACAGTTACCTTTGTCGAATGAATTATCTTTTATTTTGTCCCGAAAAACCGAAAATTTCGTAGGTGTTAGTCCACGGGTTTTGAGAAATATGTCAAAGTTTTGAAATATTCTTTTAACTACTTTATTCATATCTTGGATATATGTGAGTAGTGTACGGGTGATTATTTCGTCAATAAATATCTTCCTTGGCCCAGAAACAAGTATCACAAATCGATATTGCATTATTTTTCGAATCGTTGTACTTTAATTGTTATAAATATTGATCTAATGGCTCTAGTTTACTAATAACTGTTTTATTCAAAGATCTTGTGTTGAAAGAATGTTTGCTGATGTTTTCAAAACAGTTATCCTTGTCGAATGAATTATTTTTTATTTTGTCCCGAAAAAGCAAAAATCTCATTGGTGTTAGTCCACGGGTTATGAGAAATATATCAAAAATTTTAAATATGCTTTTACCTACTTTATTCACATCTTGGATATATGTGAGTATTGTACAAATGATTTTTTCCTCCAAATATATCTTCCTTATCCTAGAAACAAATATCGCTAATCGATATTGCATTATTTTTCGAATTGTTGAACTTTAATATTTATAAATGTTGATCTAATGGCTCTAGTTTACTAATAACTGTTTTATTCAAAGATCTTATGTTAAAAAAATATTTTCTAATGATATCAAAATAGTTACCCTTGTCAAAATGAATTATCTTCTATTTTGTCCCGAAAAACTGAAAATCTCATAGGTGTTAGTCCACGTATTTTGAGAAATAAGTCAAAGATTTGAAATATTCTTTTAACTACTTTATTCACATCTTGGATATATGTGAGTAGTGTACGGATGATTTTCCGTCCATAAATATCTTCCTTGGCCTAGAAACAAATATCACAAATCGATAATGCATTATTTTTCGAATCGTCAAACTTTAATTGTTATAAATATTGATCCAATTGCTCTAGTCTACTAATAACTATTTTGTTCAAAGATCTTACGTTGAAAGAATGTTTACTGATGTTTTCAAAGCAGTTACTCTTGTCGAATTAATTATCTTTTATTTTGTCCCGAAAAGCCAAAAATCTCATAGGTGTTAGTTCACAGGTTTTGAAAAATATGTCAAAATTTTGAAATATACTTTTTACTCCTTTGTTCACATCTTGGATATATGTGAAGTGTACGGGTGATTTTTTCTCCATAAACATCTTTCTTGTCCTAGAAACAAATAACGCAATCCGATATTGCATTATTTTTCGAATTGTTGAACTTTGATATTTATAAATATTGATTTAATGGATCTAATCTACTAATAAATATTTTATTCAAATATTTTATGTTGAAAGAATATTTTCTGATGTTTTCAGAACAGTTGCCATTGTCAAATGAATTATCTTTTATTTTGTACTGAAAAAGCGAAAATCTCATAGGTGTTAGTTAGTCCACGTGTTTTGAAAAATATGTCAAAGTTTTGAAATATGCTTTTAACTACTTTATTCACATCTTGGATATATGTGAATAGTGTACGGGTGATTGTTTCGTCCATAATTATATTCCTTGGCCCAGAAACAAATATTGCAAATCGATATTGCATTATTTTTCGAATTATTTAACTTTAATTGTTATAAATGTTGATCTAATGGCTCTAGTTTATTAATAACTATTTTATTCAAAAAATTTATGTTGAAAGAATGTTTTCTGATGTTTTCAAAACAGTTTACCATGTCGAATGAATTATCTTATATTTTGTAAGGAAAAACCGAAAATCTCATAGGTGTTAGTTTGTACACGGGTTTTGAGAAATATGTCAAAGTTTTGAAATATGCCTTTAACTACTTTATCCACATTTTGGATATATGTGGGTCATGTACGGGTAATTTTTTTGTATATAATTATCTTCCTTTACCCAGAAACAAATATCGCAAATCGTTATTGCATTATTTTTCGAATTGTTTAACTTTAATTGTTATAAATGTTGATCTAATGGCTATAGTCTACTAATAAATATTTTATTCAAAAATCTTATGTTGAAAGAATGTTTTCTGATGTTTTCAAAACAGTTACCCTTGTCGAATAAATTATCTTTTATTTTGTACGGAAAAACCGAAAATCTCATAGGTGTTAGTCCACGGGGTTTGAGAAATATGTCAAAGTTTTGAAATATATTTTTAACTACTTTATTCACATTTTGGATATATGTGAGTAGTGTACGGGTGATTGTTTCATCCATAAATATCTTCATTGGTGCAGAAACAAATATCGCAAATCGATATTGCATAATCTTTCGAATCGTTGAACTTTAATTGTTATAAATGTTGATCTAATGGCTCTAGGCTACTAATAACTATTTTATTCAAAGATCTGATGATGAAAGAATGTTTTCTGATGTTTTCAAAACAGTTACCCTTGTCGAATGAATTTTCTTTTATTTTATCCCGAAAAACCGAAAAACTCGTACGTGTTAGTCCACAGGTTTTGAAAAATATGTCAAAGTTTTGAAATATGCTTTTAACTACTTTATTCACATCTTGGATATATGTGAGTAGTGTACAGGTGATTTTTTCGTCCATAAATATCTTCCTTGGATCAGAAACAAATATCGCAAATCGATATTGCATTATTTTTCGAATCGTTAAACTTTAATTGTTATATATATTGATCTATGGCTCTAGTGTACTAATAACTATTTTATTCAAAGATCTTATGTTGTAAGAATATTTTCTGATGTTTTCAAAACAGTTATTTTGTCGTATGAATTATTTTTTATTTTATACCGAAAAACCGAAAATCTCATAGTGTAATCCACGGGTTTGAGAAATATGTCAAAGTTTTTAAATATGCTTTTAGCTACTTTATTCACATTTTGGATATATGTGAGTAGTGTACGGGTGATTTTTTCGTCTATAAATATCTTTATTGGGCCAGAAACAAATATCGCAAATCGATATTGCATTATTTTTCGAATT
>JAENJI010001551.1:0-12774 GCA_018901935.1 Pugionium cornutum | reverse complement strand
CTTGGTCTATGGTGAAGACCATATGGCTCGAAGCCATCATCCTCTGCCTCTGGTTGCCGTGGAGGTCCTCTCGGCTTTTGGTGATAGTTATGAGGTTGTGTCCTCATCTCCATCTGGCTGGGGCTCCTCCTGTTCGTGCCGTGGCCTAAGGTACTCAGGACCCTCAGCAGGGTCTTGATCAGCTCTCACGTGCCTTATGGCCTGGAATCTCACAGGCCTCTCCACGCGCTCCAATCTCTCGCCTATGGATGCGAGTTGCGTTTGGAGGGTGGTGAACATGGCCATCATGGCTTCGGTTGCTTCTCTATTCTCTTCTGCCATTGCGTACTACAAAGAAAGAAGACAAGTTATGCTGCTCCTAAATTATTAGGAGGGTTTTCTTTTATAAGGGGATTCGAAAAATGCAAAAAGGAAAATCTGAGAAATGGAAAATTTGAAAATATGGAGATTTGAAAAAAAGGAAACTTTTTGACAACTTGTGCTAGCTGTCCAATTCGAATTCTTTTAGTATCTTTTCTTTTTTCTTTTTCTTTTCTTTTTAATTAAACTTAAAAATAAGGAAATATGACTTAAAAAAAAAGGAAAACGTGAATGATAATGCAAAAGTGAACCTAAACCCTAGTAATACACGTAGGAGGCTAGATGCACTCGGTTTGGAGTTTGATGTTGTTTTTTTTGATTTTTCTTGAATGCGACTTAAACTAATGCAAGAACTAAAAACAAGACAAGAAAAAGGATAGAAACAACCTGGTTTAGGAGCTTTAAGCTCTGATAAAAAAATGATACAAGCCTTGATTCAAGGTTGTATGCGCGTGGGCTGTTTGGAGAAGTTTAGGTGAGAAACTCGACCTTAGACTTCTTGGATAGGGGTTTTTGAGTTGGTATTCGATGGAGGGGTGAAGTGAACCACACGAGGGTGATGAACCTCGTGATAAATCACAAACTTAGAGCTAGGAGGGCTGGTCTCAACTAGGTTCTAAGCGCATGATTCTTAGAGAGAAAACTTGTTGAAGAAAGTTCTACTTTATTAATATCAAAAGGTTGTCGAACTACAATGCTGGAAGGAGCCTTATTAATATGCTCGACAGCTTGACCTTCTAGGGTCGACTCAAAGAAAGAAAAGGAAAGTTTACAAAAGTGCACAAATGGAAAATATACAAAAGTGCATAACAAAAAGGACCTATTCTAAAATGTCTTTGACTCAAAAATGTAAACAATCTAGATCCTACCCTGCAAAACAGAAAGAGGCATATATTCGAATTGAAACTTACCTTACTTACCTCACGGCCAAGAAATGGAAGGTGGATTTGTGGCATGCACGCGCTTGCTCCTAGTCTTCGACTTGGAGTAGGGTTAGGAATCTTTGGGCCCTGACCTCTCTTGCCACTAAAGCCCAAGTCTCTGATGTTCCTTGTGTTGTTGAGAAGCCTTTGGACACTAATTTGCTCTTCTGGCCCATTGTCCTTACCTGCTCTTCCTCTAGAAGCTTGTCGACCCATAAGCTGAATTTGTGGAAGAGTGCTCTTGATCTGCCTCTTGTCATTGCTCCTGGAGGTACCACTGGTGTAGATACTTCCTCTAAGTGCATGTCCTGGAGCTGGTAGCTCATTTGGTCCGAGTCCTCTTGTGTAGAAGTGGAATTGTGCGTGTACTCGGCTGGATGGCCTGTACCGGCTGGACAGAGGTACTGGCCGGAATGCCTTCAGGACCGCCAAGTTGATCCCGAGTCGGCCATCAAGGGACGGTGTCATCCATGTTGCCGCCAATTGTGCCGGAAGCTGGGGCCTCTCCGCCGGCAATGTTGATCGGTCCGGTCCTGTTGGTCGAGGGTCGGCGGTATCGCTTGGGCCGGCAGACGTGCCAAATGGCCCGGCTGTCTCGGGAAAACTTCCTAGTCAGCCAGTCGGGTCTCCTGGCTGGACATACGACCTGATGTCCTCATCACTCTCCTAGGGTCTGGTTGGTTGGAATGGTTGAAGATGTGATCCATCCTCCTCTCCTAATCTAGATAGGCCTCGGGGTCTACTTTTCTTGCAAAACTAGGAGGTGTTAGCTTAACATTATGCCTGTTTACCCGATTGTAGGCGTAGTCATCTCCATCCTCATGATGTCTAGGTGGCATCCATAGGGCTCGTAGTCATTGCCCTCTGCTTCTGGTTGCCGTGGAGGTCCTCTCGGTCTAGGGTGATAGCTGTGAGGCTGTGAGTCCTCATCTCCATCCGGCTGTGGCTCCTCTTGTTCTAGCCGTGTCCTAGGGAGATCAGGACCTTCAGCAGGGTCTTGGTCACCCCTCACGTGCTTTATGGCCTGGAATCTCACCAGCCTCTCCACGCGCTCCAGCCTCTCGCCAATTGATGTGAGTTGTGTTTGGAGGGTGGTGAACATGGCCATCATGGCCTTGGCTGCATCTTGATTTCCTTCAGCCATCGTGTGCTACAAGAAGAAAAACAAGTTAATTTGCTCCTAAGATTCTATTAGGAGAGTTTCTTTTATAGTAGAAGGTGCAAATAGAAAAGGAAAAATTTGAGAAAAAGGAAATAATAGAAAAAAGGAAACTTTCTAGCAATTAATGCGCAAATATCCTAGATCCTTTTTGGTCGATTTTTTTGGTAGTTTTCTATTTTTTTTTTGTAGTTTTCTATTTTTTTGGCTTTTGATTTAACTTAATGAAGAATGGAAATTATGCTTAAACAAAAAGGAAAGAACCGAAGTTGCAATGCAAAGAATGAATATAAACCCTAGTGATGCACATAGGAGCTAGATGCACTCGGTTTGAATCTAGATGTTATTTAAAAAAAAAATTGAATGAAACTTAAACTAATGCACGAATTGGAATTAAGACTAAAATAAAGGATAGAAACAAACTGGTTTTAGGAGCTTAAGCTCTGATACCAAAATGATACAAGCCCTGAATCAAGGCCGTAGCACTCGCGGACTGGTTGGAGAAGATTAGGTCAGAAACTCGACCTTAGACTTCTGGATAGGGATTTCTGGTGGGTATTGGATGGAGGGGTGAAGTGAACCACACCAGGGGTGATGAACCTCGTGATAAATCACAACTTAGAAGCCTAGGAGGGCTGGTCTCAACTAGGGTTCTAAGCGAAAGAGTTTTAGGAGAAAAACTCATAGGAAAAAGTTCTATCTTTATTAATATCAAAAAGTTGTCGAACTACAATACTGAAAGAGCCTTATTAATATGCTCGGCAACCTTGACCTTCTAGGGTCGAGTCAAATAAAAATGGAAAAGTTACAAAAGTGCACAAGGAAAATTACAAAAAGGAAATAACCGAAAAAGGACAACTACCTAAATTGTTCTTGACTCAAAAATATAAAACTTACTATTCCTATCCTGCAAAACAGAAAAAACAAGTATATAATTGAAAACTTACCATTCTTATCTTTTGGCCAAGAAATAGAAAGTGGCCGACCTTGTGGCATGTACATGCCTAGCTCCTAGTCTTCGACTTGGAGTAGGGTTATGAATTTTTAGGTCCTGACCTCTTTTGCCAAGAAAGCCCAAGTATCTGGAGTCCTTTGTCATGTTGAGAAGCCTTTGGACTCTTCCTTGTACTCTTGGCCCAATGCTCCTTGTCGATGATCTTCTAGGAGCTTGTCTACCCACAAACTGAACTTGTGGAAGAGTTCTCTTGTTCTACTCCTTGTCATTGCTCCTGGTGGCACCACTGGTGTAGAGAGTTCATACAGGTTCATGCCTTGAAGCTTGTAGCTTAGTTGATCCGAATCTCCTTGTGTAGATGTGGAAATGGTGGTGCAATCGGCTGGATCGGCTGGACGGTGCGAGGAGCTGGCCGAGTTGTCATCGGAGCTGGGCAGATCATTTTGTGAGCTGGCAGCATTACCAGTTGGGCCGGTGGTGTTGTTCACTTTGCTGCTAGTTGGGCCGGAGGTTTGGGCATCTTCGCCGGAAAAGTTGGCCAGCCCGGCCCAGCTGATCATAGGGCCGGCAGTACCACATGGGCTGGCAGATGCGCCAAATGGTCCGGCTGTCTCGGGCAAGCATTCTGGTCGGCCATTCTGGTCTTCTGGCCGGCCAGATGATCTGATGCCCTCATCACAAACCAATCTCAAGAGGAAACATGCTAGGTCGATAGAGTTTATAGAAACCTTCCCTTACGTCATCAAGTACAAGAAGGGCAAGGATAATGTGGTAGCCGATGCACTATCAAGACGGTTTTCTTTGATATCTACCATGGAAGCAAAGGTCTTAGGATTCGAGCACATCAAGGACCTGTATAAGGATGATCCTGACTTTGCTGAGAGCTACAAAGAGTGTGGCACAGGGAGTCATGGCAAGTTCTACATCCATGATGGGTTCTTAATCCGGGAAAGAAGGCTGTGCATACCACAAGGATCTCTACGAGAGCTTATGAGGGCATAAGATCGTATGGCCGGCCAGGAGATCAATCTGGCCGACCAGAGTGCTTGCATGAGACAGCCGGGCCATTTGGCGCGTCTTCCGGCCCAAGCGGTACCACCGGGCCTACGACCAGCCGGGCCGGACCGATCAATCTTTCCGGCGGAGAGGCCCAAACCTCCGGCCCAACTGACGGCAACATGGATGACACTGCCGGCCCAATTGGTGACGCCGCCGGCTCCGGGATCAACTTGGCCGGCTCCAATGACAATACGACTAGCACCTCGCACAGTCCAGCCGGTACAGCCGATCCAGCCGATTGCACCACCATTTCATCATCTACACAAAGAGACTCAGACCAGATAAGCTACCAGCTTCAAGACATGCATCTAGATGAAGTTTCTACACCAGTGGTGCCACCAAGAGCAATGAAAAGGAGCAGATCAAGGGCGCTCTTCCACAAGTTCAGCTTGTAGGTCGACAAGCTCCTAGAGGATGATCGACAAAGAACATTGTTCAAGAGTGCAAAGAAGAGTCCAAAGGCTTCTCAACAATGCAAGGGACTTCAGAGACTTGGGCTTTAGTAGCAAGAGAGGTCAAGGTCCAACAATTCCTAACCCTACTCCTAGTCGAAGACTAGGAGCAAGGCGCGTGCATGCCACAAAGTCGGCCACCTTCCATTTCTTGGCTGATAGGTAAGAATGGTAAGTTTTCAAAGTCCTCATCACATCAGGTCGTACATCCAGCCAGGAGACCAGACTGGCCGACCAGGAAGCTTGCCTAAGACAGCCGGGCCATCTGGCACGCCTGCCGGTCCAAGCAGTACCGCCGGACCCTCGACCAATAGGACCAGAGCAACCAGCATTGCCGGCGGAGAGGCCCAAACTTCCGGCACACTTGGTGGGGACGTGGATGACACCGCCGGTCCCCTTGGTGATGCCACCAACTCCGGGATCAACTTGGCCGGTCCTGAAGGCATTCCGGCCAGTACCTCGCACAGTCCAGCCGGTACAACCGATCCAGCCGAGTGCACGAGCAATTCAACTTCCACACAAGGAAACTCGGACCAGATAAGCTACCAGCTTCAGGACATGCATCTAGAGGAAGTATCCACACCAGTAGTGCCACCAGGAGCAATGACAAGAAGCAGATCAAGGGCACTCTTCCACAAATTCATCTTATGGGTGGACAAGCTCCTAGAGGAAGATCAGCTAAGGAAAATGGGCCAGAAGAGCAAAGTAGAGTCCAAAGGCTTCTCAACAACACAAGGAACATCAGAGACTTAGGCTTTAGTTGCAAGAGAGGTCAGGGCCCAAAGATTTTTAACCCTACTCCAAGTCGAAGACTAGGAGCAAGGCGCGTGCATGCCACAAGGACGGCCACCTTCCATTTCTTGGCCGTGAGGTAAGTTAAGGTAAGTTTCAATTCGAATATATGCCTCTTTCTGTTTTGCAGGCTAGGATCTAGATGCTTTACATTTTTGAGTCAAGAACATTTTAGGAATATGTCCTTTTTCGGTTCTGCACTTTTGTATCATTTCCTTTTGTGCACTTTTGGAAACTTTCCTTTTCTTTGTTTGAGTCGACCCTAGAAGGTCAAGCTGTCGAGCATATTAATAAGGCTCCTTCCAGCATTGTAGTTCAACAACCTTTTTGATATTAATAAAGATAGAACTATTTCCCCAACAAGTTTTCTCTCAAGAATCTTGTGCGCTTAGAATCTAGTTGAGACCAGCCCTCCTAGCTCTAAGTTTGTGATTTATCACGAGGTTCATCACCCCTCGTGTGGTTCACTTCAACTTTCCATCGAATACCAACCCAAAAACCCCTATCCAAGAAGTCTAAGGTCGAGTTTCTCACCTAAACTTCTCCAAACAGCCCACACGCATACATCCTTGAATCAAGGCTTGTATCATTTTGGTATCAGAGCTTAAAGCTCCTAAACCAGGTTGTTTCTATCCTTTAGCTTGTTTTGTTTTTAGTTCTTGCATTAGTTTAAGTCGCATTCAAGAAAAATCAAAAAAATAACATCAAACTCCAAACCGAGTGCATCTAGCCTTCTACGTGTATCACTGGGGTTTAGATTCACTTTTGCATTACCATTCACGTTTTCCTTTTTGTTTAAATCATATAACCTTTATTTTTAAGTTAAATTAAAAAGAAAAGAAAAAGAAAATAGGAAAAATACCAAAGGAATTCGAATTGGACAGCTAGCACAAGTTGTCAAGAAAGTTTCCTTTTTCTCAAATCTTCACATTTTTGAATTTCCAATTCCCAGATTTTTTTCCTTTTTGCAAATTTTCGAATCCTTATAAAAAGAAAACCCTCCTAATAATTTAGGAGCATCCTAACTTGTCTTCTTTCTTTGTAGCACACAATGGCAGAAGAAAATAGAGAAGCAACCGAAGCCATGATGGCCATGTTCACCACACTCCAAACACAACTCGCATCCATAGGCGAGAGGTTGGAGCACGTGGAAAGACCGGTGAGATTCCAGGCCATAAGGCACGTGAGAGCTGAGCAAGACCGTCCTGAGGGTCCTGAGCACCTTAGGACACGGCACGAACAGGAGGAACCCCAGCCAGATGGAGATGAGGACACACAACCTCATAACTATCACCATAGGCCGAGAGGACCTCCACGGCAACCAGGGGCAGAAGATGATGGCTTTGAGCCATATGGTCTTCACCAGAGACCCTGATGAAGGTCCTGATCACCCTAGGACATGGCCAGAACAGGAGGAGCCCCAGCCGGATGGAGATGAGGACGCACAGCCTCACGGCTATCACCCTAGACCGATAGGACCTCCACGGCAACCAGAAGCAGAGGGCAATGGCTACGAGCCCTATGGTCCTCACCAGAGACCAAGGATGCCCCCTAGACATCATGAGGATGGTGATGACTGCGCCTAAAATCGGGTAAACAGTCATGATGTTAAGCTAACACCTCCTAGTTTTGTACGAAAAGTAGACCCGACGCCTATCTAGTTTGGGAGAGGAGGATGGATCACATCTTCGACCATTACAACCAACCAGGCCCTAGGAGAGTGTACATGGCAGTAGCACAACTGATGAGGACATCATGTCGTACATCCAGCCAGGAGACCAGACTGGCCGACCAGGAAGCTTGCCCGAGACAGCCGGGCCATCTGGCACGTCTGCCGGCCCAAACGGTATCGCTGGACCCTCGACCAATAGGAACAGACCGACCAGCATTGCTGGCGGAGAGGCCCAAGCTTCCGGCACACTTGGTGGCGATGTGGATGACACCGCCGGTCCCCTTGGTGATGCCACCAACTCCGGGATCAACTTGGCCGATCCTGAAGGCATTCCGGCCAGTACCTCGCACAGTCCAGCCGGTACAGCCGATCCAGCCGAGTGCACGAGCATTTCTACTTCTACACAAGGAAACTCGGACCAGATAAGCTACCAGCTTCAGGACATGCATCTAGAGGAAGTCTCCACACCAGTAGTGCCACCAGGAGCAATGACAAGGAGCAGATCAAGAGCACTCTTCCACAAGTTCAGCTTATGGGTCGACAAGCTCCTAGAGGAAGATCAACTAAGGGCAATGGGCCAGAAGTGCCAAGAAGAGTCCAAAGGCTTCTCAACAACAGAAGGAACATCAGAGACTTGGGCTTTAGTGGCAAGAGGGGTCAGGGCCCAAAGATTCCTAACCCTACTCCAAGTCGAGACTAGGAACAAGGCGCGTGTATGCTACAAGGACGGCCACCTTCCATTTTTTTGCAGTGAGGTAAGTAAGCTAAGTTTTCAATAAGAATATTTGCCTCTTTCTGTTTTGCAGTGTAGGATCTAGAATATTTACATTTATTGAGTTAAAGAAATTTTAGGAATAGGTCCTTTTTCGATTATACACTTTTGTATCTTTTCCTTTTGTGCACTTTTGTAAATTTTCCTTTTCTTATTTGAGTAGACCCTAGAAGGTCAAGCTGTCGAGCATATTAATAAGGCTCCTTCCAGCATTGTAGTTCGACAACCTTTTTGCTAATTAATAAAGATCAAATTTTCTTACAAGTTTTCTCTCAAGAATCTTGTGCGTTTAGAACCTAGTTGAGACCAGCCCTCCTAGCCCTAAGTTTCTGATTTATCACGAGGTTCATCACCCCTCGTGTGGTTCACTTCACCCTTCCATCAAATACGAACCCAAAAACCCCTATCCAAAAAGTCTAAGGTCGAGTTTCTCACCTAACCTTCTCCAAACAGCCCACGCGCATATAAGCCTTGAATCGAGGCTTGTATCATTTTGGTATCAGAGCTTAAAGCTCCTAAACCAGGTTGCTTCTATCCTTAAGCTTGTTTTGTTTTTAGTTCTTGCATTAGTTTAAGTCGCATTCAAGAAAAATCAAAAAAATAACATCAAACTCCAAACCGAGTGCATCTAGCCTTCTACGTGTATCACTAGGGTTTAGGTTCACTTTTGCATTACCATTCACGTTTTCCTTTTTGTTTAAATCATATTTCCTTTATTTTTTAGTTAAATTAAAAAGAAAAGAAAAAGAAAATAGGAAAAACACCAAAGGAATTCGAATTGGACAGTTAGCACAAGTTGTCAAGAAAGTTTCCTTTTTTTTCAAATCTTCATATTTTTGAATTTCCAATTCTCAGATTTTATCCCTTTTTGCAAATTTTTGAATCCTTATAAAAAGAAAACCCTCCTAATAATTTAGGAGTATCATAACTTGTCTTCTTTCTTTGTAGCACAATGGCAGAAGAAAATAGGGAAGCAACCGAACCCATGATGGCCATGTTCACCACACTCCAAACACAACTCGCATCCATAGGCGAGAGGTTGGAGCGCGTGGAAAGACCGGTGAGATTCCAGGCCATAAGGCACGTGAGAGCTGAGCAAGACCGTCCTGAGGGTCCTGAGCACCTTAGGACACGACACGAACAGGAGGAACCCCAGCCAGATGGAGATGAGGACACCCAACCTCATAACTATCACCATAGGCCGAGAGGATCTCCATGGCAACCAGAGGCAGAAGATTATGGTTTTTGAGACAAAGGCTTGCTCTTGAACCTTGACTCGATCTCTATGCTCTTGCCTTTGTCTACGGGCTTGGGAATGTTGCTTGGTGCTCAAGGCATCTTAGGCTTGCTGCGGATGTCTTGGCTCTTACGTTTGATGTGCTGCTCAGCCTGGACAAATAGGTGGAACAAGTCTTTGAAGTCATTGTAGATTTGCTTTTCCACCTTGCGGCTGACTCTTTCTTTGAGTCCATCCAAGAATTGTTCCATCAATGCTTCTTCATCATCATTGAGATCCAGCCTGTTCCTTAGCTTCTCGAACTCTTCATAGTACTCCTCTACTGATCTGGTACCCTGCTTAAGAGTACGAAAACGACGTTGCAAGTCCCTATGAAAGTAAGGTGGAACAAACCTTTGTCGCATGACATCTTTCATGTCGACCCATGAGTCTATGGGCCTCATTCTTTTCCTCCTTCTGTCAGATACCTCCCGATCCCACCAGATGAGGGCATTGTCCGTGAGTTGTGCTACTGCCATTGAGACTCTCCTAGACCCTGGTTGGTTGTAATGATCGAAGATATGATCCATTCTTCTCTCCCAATCTAGGTAAGCCTCGGGGTCTACTTTTGCTATAAAACTTGGAGGAGTTAGCTTAAGATCAGAATGAGTTACCCAGTTATATGCGTGTTCATCTCCATCCTCATGACATCTAGGAGGCATCCTTGGTTTCTGGTGAAGACCATATGGCTCGAAGCCATCATCTTCTGCCTCTGGTTGCCGTGGAGGTCCCCTCGGCCTATGGTGATAGTTATGAGGTTGTGTGTCCTCATCTCCATCTGGCTGGGGCTCCTCCTGTTCGTGCTGTGTCCTAAGGTGCTCAGGACCGTCAGCACGGTCTTGCTCAGCTCTCACGTGCCTTATGGCCTGGAATCTCACAGGCCTCTTGGTACAAGCCTTGATTCAAGGATGTATGCGCGTGGGCTGTTTGTAGAAGATTAGGTGAGAAACTCAACCTTAGGCTTCTGGATAGGGGTTTTCTGGTTGGTAAACGGTGGAAGGGTGAAGTGAACCACACGAGGGGTGATGAACCTCGTGATAAATCACAAACTTAGAGCTAGGAGGGCTGGTCTCAACTAGGTTCTAAGCGCACAAGTCTCTCTTGAGAGAAAGCTCGAGGGAAAAGTTCTACTTTATTAATAATCAAAAGGTTGTCGAACTACAATGCTGGAAGGAGCCTTATTAATATGCTCGACAGCTTGACCTTCTAGGGTCGCACACAAATAAAGAAAAAGGAAAGTTTACAAAAGTGCACAAAGGAAAAGATACAAAAGTGCATAACCAAAAAAGGACCTATTCCTAAAATGTTCTTGACTCAAAAATGTAAAGCAACTAGATCCTACCCTGCAAAACAGAAAGAGGCATATATTCGAATGTAAACTTACCTTAACTCACCTCACGGCCAAGAAATGGAAGGTGGCCGTCCTTGTGGCATGCACGCGCCTTGCTCCTAGTCTTCGACTTGGAGTAGGGTTACAAATCTCTAGGCCTTGACCTCTCTTGCCACTAAAGCCCAAGTCTCTAATGTCCCTTGTGTTGTTGAGAAGCTATTGGACTCTTCCTTGTATTTTTGGCCCATTGTCCTTAGTCGATCTTCTTCTAGAAGCTTGTTGACCCATAGGCTGAATTTGTGGAAGAGCGCCCTTGATCTGCTTCTTGTCATTGCTCCTTGAGGTACTAATGGTGTTGAGACTTCCTCTAAGTGCATGTCCTGGAGCTGGTAGCTCATTTGGTCCGAGTCCTCTTGTGTAGAAGTGGAAGTGCGCGTGTACTCGGCTGGATCGCCTGTACCAGCTGGACTGTGTGCGGTACTGGCCGGAATGACTTCAGGACCGGCCAAGTTGATCCCGGAGTCGGCGGTGTCATCAGGGGGACCGGCGGTGTCATTCACGTCCCCACCAAGTGTGCCGGAAGCTTGGGCCTCTCCGCCGGCGATGTTGACCGGTCTGGTCCTATAGGTCGAGGGTCCGGCGGTACTGTCTGGTCCGGCAGGCGCGCCAGATGGTCCTGCTGTTTCGGGCAAGCTTCCTGGTCGGCCAGTCTGGTCTCCTGGCTGGATGTACGACCTGATGTCCTCATCATTCCCTCCCTCTTCAGTAGGTTTTGTCCTCAAAACTGGATCATCTGCATGGAAAGGGGCCAAGTCAGTAACATTGAACATATTGGACACATTAAACTCACCTGGCAGCTCGATCCGGTAGGCGTTGTTGTTGATCCTCTCGAGCACTCTGAATGGTCCATCTCCTCTTGGTGCTAGCTTGGAACTCCTTAGGTTTGGGAACCTCTCCTGCCGTAGGTTTAGCCACACCCAATCGCCTGGTTGAAAGATCACCTCCTTTTTTCCTTTGTTGGCATGAGTCACGTACTGTCCGGTCCTCTTCTCCAAGTTCTGTGCTACCTTCTGGTGTAACCTCCTGATGAACTCTGCTTTGGATGCTCCGTTGAGGTTGGTCATCTCAGCTGGTGGCAGTGGTGTTTGCTCCAATGGGGTGAGAGGGTTGAAGCCGTATACCACTTCAAATGGTGTCTTTTTGGTTGCTGAGTGCACGGCTCGGTTGTAGGTGAACTCAATGAATGGCAGGCACTCCACCCAAGTCTTTAGGTTCTTCCTAGTGTTGTTCTGAGAAGAGTTGATAGGGTCCTGTTGACAACTTCAGTTTGGCCATCGGTTTGAGGATGGCAAGTGGTTGAGAAGAGTAGCGTGCCTAGTTTTCTCCAAAGGGTCCTCCAGAAATGGCTGAGGAACTTGGTGTCCCTATCTGATACGATGGTCCTTGGCACTCCATGAAGCCGCATTATCTCCCTGAAGAACAGCTCAGCTGTTTGTGTGGCATCATTGACATTGGCACATGGGATGAAGTGTGCCATCTTGGAGAATCTGTTCACCACTACAAAGATTGCATCTTTGTGGTTGATCTTGGGCAGACCTAGAACAAAATCCATCGAGATGTCCACCCATGGATGTGTTGGTATGGGCAGTGGGAGATACAACCCGTGAGGTTGCACTCGGACTTTGCCTTCTTGCAAGTAATGCATCTTGCACAATGTGCTTCTACTGTCCTCTTGATGTGTGGCCAGTAGAAGTGCTCCTTGACCACTGCTAGAGTCTTGTCGACACCAAAGTGGCCCATGAGTCCTCCTCCATGAGCTTCTCGGATGATAAGCTCACTTAATGATCCTTGTGGTATGCACAACCTTCTCTCTCAGAACAAGAATCCTCATGGATGTAAAACTTGCCATGACTCCCTGTGCCACACTCCTTGTAGCTATCAGCAAGGTCAGGATCATCCCTGTATAGGTCCTTGATGTGCTCGAATCCTAGGACCCTTGCCTCCATGGTTGATATTAAGGCAAA
>JAENJI010001550.1:0-12809 GCA_018901935.1 Pugionium cornutum | reverse complement strand
TATTAAGAGTGGTAAGATACATGGAAGTGGTGGGACTCAAAATGAGCTCTATGTTCTTGAGGACACTCCTCCAAGCAATTCAGATTCCTTAGCTTTCAAATCCTGTGCTTTTGCTAATAAAGATGTTTTATGGCATGCTAGATTAGGACATCCTCATGCTCGTGCTTTAAGCTTAATAATGCCTAATGTTGCTTATGATCACTCAGTTTGTGAGGCTTGTATCCTTGGCAAACATTGTCGTGTTGTTTTCCGTAAATCGTCTACCATTTATGAGCATTGCTTTGATTTAGTACATTCCGATGTTTGGACCTCACCTTGCATGTCTAGAGATAGAAATAAATACTTTGTGACCTTTATAGATGAGAAATCGAAATATACATGGGTTACATTACTTCCATCTAAAGATAGGGTTTATGAGGCATTTATAAACTTTCATAATTATGTTACTAATCAATTCAATGCCAAGATCAAAGTGTTAAGATCAGATAATGGAGGGGAATACACAAGTCAAAGATTCAAAGCTCACTTAAACAAACATGGAATACTACATCAAACTAGCTGCCCACACACACCACAACAAAATGGAGTTGCTGAAAGGAAGAACCGACACTTAATGGAAGTAGCAAGATCCATGATGTTTCATACCAATGTTCCTAAAAGTTTTTGGGAGATGCAGTCTTGGTTGCTTGCTACCTCATCAATCGGATTCTAACCAAAGTCTTGCAAGACATATCCCCATTTGAGGTACTCAATAAAACTAAACCCTCCATTGATCATTTACGTGTATTTGGGTGTGTGTGCTTTTTGTATGTTCCAGGTGATCTAAGAAACAAGTTGGAGGCAAAGAGCATCAAGTGTATGTTCCTTGGATATTCGACAACACAAAAGGGTTATAAGTGTTATGATCCAAGCAACAACAGGACATATGTGTCTAGAGATGTCAAGGTCATAGAAGAGCGAAGCTATTATGATCAGAAAGATTGGGAAGGATTGAAGGATCTCTCAAGGTCACCTTCTGATTTGGCTACGAGTTTGAGGTTTCTCTTGAATCATTTGGGAAATGATGTGCCAAAGGATTCAAGACATGAAGAAGAAAGAACCCCAAGTAGTTCACAAGATACCCAAGAGAATGAACAAGGGGTGGTAACTCAAGAACCAACTCCTATCCAAGAAGAAGCTATGGCCCAAAGCCAAGAACAAGTCAACTTGGAAGTGGATATAGAGCAACCTATTCACCAAATGGAAGAGGAAACGGTTGTAGAGGAGGCTGCAACACCTGTTCAGCAACTAAGGAGGAGTACTAGACTTAGGAAAGATCCATCCAATTGGGTAAACACTAGGGTCTTCTACAACAACCAGGCCGTGGCTCATCCCATACAAGCTGTTTGTTCCCTTGACCTCTTGCCATCTAGTCATCAAGAATTCCTTGGAAAGATTGAACAAAGTCAGATTCCAAGGACTTATGAAGAAGCTAAGAGCAAGAAAGAATGGTTAGATGCAGTAAGAGATGAGAAGGGAGCTATGGAAAGGAATCATACATGGGATATACAAGAACTTCCCAAAGGCAAGAAGGCTGTGAGTTCCAAGTGGGTGTTCACCATCAAGTATAAGAGCAATGGGGACATAGAAAGGCACAAGGCATGTCTCGTTGCAAGAGGTTTCACTCAAACATATGGAGAGGACTATACTGATACCTTTGCACCGGTGGCTAAGCTACACACTGTAAGGGTTGTTCTTTCACTAGCTACGAATCTGACTTGGGACTTATGGCAAATGGATGTCAAGAACGCATTCCTACAAGGAGAACTTGAAGAGGAAGTGTACATGACTCCACCACTAGGCCTTGAAGATCTTTGCAAAGAGGGACAAGTTTTAAGACTTAGGAAGGCAATATATGGGTTGAAGCAGTCACCAAGGGCGTGGTATCACAAATTAAGCTCCACACTTACTGATAATGGGTTTAGGAAATCCCATTCAGATCATACTTTGTTCACTCGTCAAAACGCAAAAGGAATTGTGGTGGTCTTGATTTATGTGGATGACCTTATCATCACAGGAGATGACAAGGAAGGAATTCAGTCCACAAAGGCCTTCTTAAACAGATCATTTGACATCAAGGATCTTGGAGAGTTGAAGTACTTCTTGGGTATTGAAGTGTGTCGGTCTCAAGAAGGGCTCTTTCTATCCCAAAGAAAGTATGCTCTTGATCTGTTGACAGACACGGGAAAGCTTGGGGCTAAACCGGCCAAAACTCCTCTTGAAGATGGCTACAAGGTCAACGGAAAGGGGGAGAAAGCTGATGAGTTATTTAAGGATGTTTCTCAGTATAGGAGACTAGTTGGGAAGTTGATCTACCTCACCCTAACACGACCAGACTTGTGTTTTGCTGTGAATCAAGTGAGTCAACATATGCAAAAACCTACTGTATATCATTGGAGCATGGTAGAAAGGATCCTTAGATACATCAAAGGATCTCCTGGTCAAGGTATATGGATGGGCAAGAATGGGAACACTGAGATTGTCGGGTATTGTGATGCGGATTGGGCTGGTGATAGGGTGGATAGGAAATCAACCACTGGGTATTGCACCTTCATTGGTGGGAACTTAGTCACTTGGAAGACTAAGAAGCAGAAGGTGGTATCATGTTCTAGTGCTGAAGCAGAATATAGGGCAATGAGGAAGCTGACAAATGAAGTAACATGGCTCAAAGCGCTCTTGAAAGATTTCGGTATTGAACAACCAGGGCCAATTACCTTCCATTGTGATAATCAGGCAGCCATTCACATTGCTTCAAACTCAGTGTTTCACGAGAGGACCAAGCACATAGAGATCGATTGCCATAAGGTTAGAGAGAAAGTTCAAAATGGAACCATTCTGCCATGTTATACAAAGAGTGAAGACCAACTAGCTGACATCTTCACAAAGGCAGCAAGTCTCAAAGTTTGCAAGAAAATCTTTAGCAAACTTGGGCTTGTTGATTTATCACATCCATGATTATTGACATAGGAAAATCAAATAAGACCTATCTTGACCTACAAGGCAAGTGTGAGCACGAAAATTCAGTTTGAATAACAAGGGAAATGAAAAAGGAGGGAGTTATTATTAACCACATGGTTAAAATGGTTAAATAGCTACCTTGGGAGAAGAATCAAGGTGAAAAGGACATGTCCATGCTGCACACAGTCTTGGTAACTACACCAAACAGTCATGAGACAGTCTGCAGCTCTTCCCCTCTCTTCTCATTGGTTGTTGACAGGCTCCTCCTCTATTCAAACTCATCCACAAGTTTGAATTCGTTTTCTTTTGTGTTCACATTGTAAATCCTCTATAAAAGGGCTGTAAAGACTCAATGTATGAATATACTCTTAGGAGATTCTTCTCCAGAAGTCTTAAGACATTTTCTCATCTTCTCATGCTTTTCTTTGAGTTTCTGGATTCAATTCTTCACATTTCTCCTCTCTAATCTCAATATTCTTTCATGGTGCCCAGCCATTACCACTGTGAGCTTCACCAAAAGCTAAGGAGACTCAATCAAGGAACCCAAAGTGTTGAGGACTATTTCCAGGAGTTGAAAACCCTCATGATCAGGGCAGACATTTTAGAAGACAGAGAAGCTACTATGGCAAGATTTTTAGGAGGACTTAACCGTGACATTCAAGATAGAATGGAGCTGGAACATTATGTGGAGCTAGAGGAAATGTTGCACAAAGCTATACTGGTGGAACAACAGTTAAAAAGGAAAAGTTATACTAGGCCAAGCTATGGAGCAGCTAACAATAAGCCTAGCTACCAAAGGGAAGGAAAACAGATTGCTAAAATTGATTCCAAACCTTCAACAACCACTCAAGACGCCAAGGGAAAATCTGAAGCTACTACATCTACTACAACAAGAGATGTGAAGTGTTTCAAATGCCAAGGAAGAGGGCATTATGCGAATGAATGCACCAACAAGAAGATCATGATTCTGTTGGATAATGGTGAAATAGAATCTGAGGAAGAAGAAGTCTTTTCTGATTCTTCAGAAGAGCATCTTGAACCTCCTATGGCAGGAGAATTATTGGTAACAAGAAGAACCCTAAGCGTACAAAACAAAACCAAAGAACATGAGCAAAGAGAGAACCTGTTTCACTCAAGATGCCACGTCCAAGGAAAGGTTTGCAGCATCATTATTGATGGAGGCAGCTGCACTAATGTGGCTAGTGAAACTATGGTAAACAAGTTAGGTCTGGAAGTGTTCAAGCACCCAAAGCCGTATAAGCTGCAATGGCTTAATGAGTGTGGCGAAATGAAGGTAAGCAGCCAAGTCAAGGTACCTATAACCATTGGAAAGTACCAAGATGAGATCCTTTGTGATGTTTTACCAATGGAGACTGGCCACATTCTGCTTGGAAGACCATGGCAATTTGATCGAAAGGTCATTCATGATGGTTACACCAACCAACACTCGTTTGAACACAAAGGCAAGAAGATCACACTTGTTCCTATGACACCACAGGGAGGTGTACCAAGATCAGCTCGTGTTGGAGCAAAGGAAAACAGCTGGAACTTCAAAGGAAACCATAAGCACCAAAACTGACAGAGGCTGTGAGAACAAGAACAAAAAGCACTCAAGTTTCTTTGTGAGAACTGGTGGAGTTAAGAAGGCTCTCTTCTCACAACAACCTGTTTTTTTTGTTTATCTATAAGGAAGCTCTCATGAGCTTAACTAACATTGCACCGGTATTACCGAGTGAAGTGACTTCTATTTTGAAGGATTATGAAGATGTCTTTCCAGAAGACAATTCAAAGGGGCTACCACCCATCAGAAGCATTGAACATCAGATTGATTTTGTATCTGAAGCCTCACTACCAAATAGACCAGCTTATAGAACCAACCCCGTTGAGACTATGGAGCTGCAAAGACAAGTTAATGAGCTAATGGAAAAGGGCTACATTAGAGAGAGCATGAGTCCTTGTGCTGTGCCGGTTCTACTTGTGCCAAAGAAAGATGGCAGCTGGTGCATGTGTGTTGATTGTAGAGCAATCAACAACATCACGGTAAAGTATCGCCATCCAATCCCTAGGTTAGATGACATGCTTGATGAATTGCATGGTTCCAGAATCTTTTCTAAGATAGATCTTAAGAGTGGGTACCTGAAAGAATATTGAGATTATAGAGGAGAAATGTGAAGAATTGAATCTGAAAACTCAAAGAGAAGTATGAGAAAATGAGAAATGACTTAGACTTATGGAGAAGAATCTCCTAAGAGTATATCATACATTGAGTCTTTACAGCCCTTTTATTGAGGATTTACAATGTGAAGACAAAAGAAAACGAATTCAAACTTGTGGATGAGTTTGAATAGAGGAGGAGCCTGTCAACAACCAATGAGAAGAGAGGAGACAGCAGGCATGACTGTTTGGTGTGGTTACCAAGACTGTGTGCAGCAGGCATGACTGTTTGGTGTGGTTACCAAGACTGTGTGCAGCAGGCATGACTGTTTCCACCTTGATTCTTCTCCCAAGGTAGCTATTTAACCATTTTAACCATGTGGTTAATAATAACTCCCTCCTTTTTCATTTCCCTTGTTATTCAAACTGAATTTTCGTGCTCACACTTGCCTTGTAGGTCAAGATAGGTCTTATTTGATTTTTCTATGTCAATACTTCCCCTCAAGCTAAAGACTTTGGAATCACCCTAAAGTCTTAAGCTTGGGAACCCAAGGCAACACCTCATTAAAAACCTTATTAAGGAAAACCACTTGGGACAAAACCTTAATAAGGGAAAAAGAGTGTGTTGCTCTTGGATTAGGGGACCTTTGATCATGGATGTGATAAATCAACAAGCCCAAGTTTGCTAAAGATGTTCTTGCAAACTTTGAGACTTGCTGCCTTTGTGAAGATGTCAGCTAGTTGGTCTTCACTCCTTGTATAACATGGCAGAATGGTCCCATCTTGAACTTTCTCCCTAACCTTATGGCAATCGATCTCTATGTGCTTGGTCCCCTCGTGAAACACTGAGTTTGAAGCAATGTGAATGGCTGCCTGATTATCACAATGGAAGGTAACTGGCCCTGGTTGTTCAATACCGAAATATTTCAAGAGCGCTTTGAGCCAAGTTACTTCATTTGTCAGCTTCCTCATAGCCCTATATTCTGCTTCAGCACTAGAACATGATACCACCTTCTGCTTCTTAGTCTTCCAAGTGACTAAGTTCCCACCAATGAAGGTGCAATACCCAGTGGTTGATTTCCTATCCACCCTATCACCAGCCCAATCCGCATCACAATACCCGACAATCTCAGTGTTCCCATTCTTGCCCATCCATATACCTTGACCAGGAGATCCTTTGATGTATCTAAGGATCCTTTCTACCATGCTCCAATGATATACAGTAGGTTTTTGCATATGTTGACTCACTTGATTCACAGCAAAACACAAGTCTGGTCGTGTGAGGGTGAGGTAGATCAGCTTCCCAACTAGTCTCCTATACTGAGAAACATCCTTAAATAACTCATCAGCTTTCTCCCCCTTTCCGTTGACCTTGTAGCCATCTTCAAGAGGAGTTTTGGCCGGTTTAGCCCCAAGCTTTCCCGTGTCTGTCAACAGATCAAGAGCATACTTTCTTTGGGATAGAAAGAGCCCTTCTTGAGACCGACACACTTCAATACCCAAGAAGTACTTCAACTCTCCAAGATCCTTGATGTCAAATGATCTGTTTAAGAAGGCCTTTGTGGACTGAATTCCTTCCTTATCATCTCCTGTGATGATAAGGTCATCCACAAAAACCAAGACCGCCACGATTCCTTTGGAGTTTTGACGAGTGAACAAAGTATGATCTGAATGGGATTTCCTAAACCCATTATCAGTAAGTGTGGAGCTTAATTTGTGATACCAGGCCCTTGGTGACTGCTTCAACCCATATATTGCCTTCCTAAGTCTTAGAACCTGTCCCTCTTTGCAAAGATCTTCAAGGCCTGATGGTGGAGTCATATACACTTCCTCTTCAAGTTCTTTTTGTAGGAATGCGTACTTGACATCCATTTGCCATAAGTCCCAAGCAGATTCGTAGCTAGTGAAAGAACAACCCTTACAGTGGGTAGCTTAGCCACCGGTGCAAATGTATCAGTATAGTCCTCTCCATATGTCTGAGTAAAACCTCTTGCAACTAGATGTGCCTTGTACCTTTCTATGTCCCCATTGCTCTGGTACTTGATGGTGAACACCCACTTGGAACTTACAGCCTTCTTGCCTTTGGGAAGTTCTTGTATATCCCATGTATGATTCCTTTCCATAGCTCCCTTCTCATCTCTTACTGCATCTAACCATTCTTTCTTGCTCTTAGCTTCTTCATAAGTCCTTGGAATCTGACTTTGTTCAATCTTTCCAAGGAATTCTTGATGACTAGATGGCAAGAGGTCAAGGGAACAAACAGCTTGTATGGGATGAGCCACGGCCTGGTTGTTGTAGAAGACCCTAGTGTTTACCCAATTGGATGGGTCTTTCCTAAGTCTAGTACTCCTCCTTAAATGCTGAACAGGTGGTGCAGCCTCTTCTACAACCGTTTCCTCTTCCATTTGGTGAATAGGTTCCTCTATACCCACTTCCAAGTCGTCTTGTTCTTGATTTTGGGCCATAGCTTCTTCTTGGATTGGAGTTGGTTCTTGAGTTACCACCCCTTGTTCATTCTCTTGGGTATCTTGTGAACTACTTGGGGTTCTTGTTTCTTCGTGTCTTGAATCCTTTGGCAGATCATTTCCCAAATGATTCAAGAGAAACCTCAAACTCATAGCCAAATCAGAAGGTGACCTTGAGAGATCCTTCAATCCTTCCCAATCTTTCTGATCATAATAGCTTTGTTCTTCTATGAACTTGACATCTCTAGACACATATGTCCTGTTGTTGCTCGGATCATAGCACTTATAACCCTTTTGTGTTGTCGAATATCCAAGGAACATACACTTGATGCTCTTTACCTCCAACTTGTGTCTTAGATCACCTGGAACATACACAAAGCACACACACCCAAATACACGTAAATGATCAATGGAGGTTTAGTTTTATTGAGTACCTCAAATGGGGATATGTCTTGCAAGACTTTGGTTGGAATCCGATTGATGAGGTAGCAAGCAACCAAGACTGCATCTCCCCAAAAACTTTTAGGAACATTGGTATGAAACATCATGGATCTTGCTACTTCTATTAAGTGTCGATTCTTCCTCTCAGCAACTCCATTTTGTTGTGGTGTGTGTGGACAGCTAGTTTGATGTAGTATTCCATGTTTGTTTAAGTGAGCTTTGAATCTTTGACTTGTGTATTCCCCTCCATTATCTGATCTTAACACTTTGATCTTGGCATTGAATTGATTAGTAACATAATTATGAAAGTTTATAAATGCCTCATAAACCCTATCTTTAGATGGAAGTAATGTAACCCATGTATATTTCGATTTCTCATCTATAAAGGTCACAAAGTATTTATTCCTATCTCTAGACATGCAAGGTGAGGTCCAAACATCGGAATGTACTAAATCAAAGCAATGCTCATAAATTGTAGACGATTTAGGGAAAACAACACGACAATGTTTGCCAAGGATACAAGCCTCACAAACTGAGTGATCATAAGCGACATTAGGAATTATTAAGCTTAAAGAACGAGCATGAGGATGTCCTAATCTAGCATGCCATAAGACATCTTTATTAGCAAAAACACAGGATTTGAAAGCTAAGGAATCCAAATTGCTTGGAGGGTCTTCAAGAACATAGAGCTCATCTTGAGTTCCACCACCTCCAAGTATCTTACCACTCTTAATATCCTGAAAGTAAACATTGTTAGGCCCAAATGTAACATTGCAATTCAGGTCTTTAGTAGCCCTTTTGACAGAAACTAGATTAGACTTAAATTTAGGTACAAAGAAAGCATTAGTTTCTTTGTCAAATAGTCTTAATTTTCCCGTTCCTTCAATTGGAATACCCTTACCATCAGCTATAGTTACTTGTCCTAGACATGGTTCAATGTTCTTTAACAACCTAGCATTGCTAATCATATGGTGAGAAGCACCTGAATCCACTACCAACTTATGATCTGGTTTATCAAGCGATTTATGGGAGTAGAGTGTGATACCAGAGAGTTTTGAGGCATAGGCCTTGATGAGATCCTCCAAGTCACTCTTCTTAACATACTCCATGGATACATTCATAGCTAGCTCCCCTCCTTGGTTGGATGAACTTGCCGGTTCAGTCACAACCTTTTGAGAGTTGTTAGCCTTTGAATCCTTGAACCGGTTTGGCTTGAGATGAGGATGAAGTATCCAGCACTTGTCCTTGATGTGGCCATTCCTCTTACAATGCTCACACATCACACTCTTCCTATCCTCTTGCTTAAACACGCTTTTGTTGGCCATGACTAGTTCTCCTATACCACCAAACAAACCAATGTTGCCTTGCTCCCTTTTAATCCGTGAGCACACCTCTTCGAAATCAGGGAGTTTTGGCTCTCTCAGGATGGACTTAATCACATCCTTAAAGGCTGGATTTAGGTTGAGAAGGAGCCCAAATATCTTGTCTTGTTCCTTCCTTTCATTAAGCACCTTTGGATCCATAGAACCTTGTCTCAACATGTCAAGCTCGGACCATGTTGACTGGAACTTGCCCAGGAATTTTGTGAACTCCATATCCTCTTGGTGTAGATCATTGAGAGCCTTCTTAACCTCATACACACGGCTGAGGTTTGAAACATCCCCATACACCCTCTTGAGAGTGTCCCAAAGAGACTTGGGGGTTTCACAATGTGAATAAGCTTCAAGAATGGATGGGTCCAATGAATTTTGGAGGAATCCAAGGACTGATTGATCTTCTTGGAACCACCTAGCTTCTTCTTTTCTTGTTGCCTCATCCTTCTTCTCCTTTGGATCATCTATAGATGGAGTATTATCCTCCAAGATGTGATTCCAAAGTCCTTTGCCACAAATGGCTGTCTTGATGGTTCTTGACCATAATGTGTAGTTCAAGCCTTTGAGAACTACTGGTATCACCGTAGGTTTCAGGCTGGAACTGATTTGAACTGTATCCTCCATTGTTAGGCTTTGAAGAGCTCAAAGGAAGCAGCTTTTATGGTTGAATGAAGCCGTGAGTTTTTAGTCTAAAGACTGAGAGATTTTGACAGAATTTTAGATTAGAAACTGAGAGATTTGAGTAGAAAAGATAAGAGAATGATCTTATGCTCTGATACCATGAAAGAATATTGAGATTATAGAGGAGAAATGTGAAGAATTGAATCTGAAAACTCAAAGAGAAGTATGAGAAAATGACTTAGACTTATGGAGAAGAATCTCCTAAGAGTATATCATACATTGAGTCTTTACAGCCCTTTTATAGAGGATTTACAATGTGAACACAAAAGAAAACGAATTCAAACTTGTGGATGAGTTTGAATAGAGGAGGAGCCTGTCAACAACCAATGAGAAGAGAGGAGACAGCAGGCATGACTGTTTGGTGTGGTTACCAAGACTGTGTGCAGCAGGCATGACTGTTTGGTGTGGTTACCAAGACTGTGTGCAGTAGGCATGACTGTTTGGTGTGGTTACCAAGACTGTGTGCAGCATGGACATGTCCTTTTCACCTTGATTCTTCTCCCAAGGCAGCTATTTAACCATTTTAACCATGTGGTTAATAATAACTCCCTCCTTTTTCATTTCCCTTGTTATTCAAACTGAATTTTCGTGCTCACACTTGCCTTGTAGGTCAAGATAGGTCTTATTTGATTTTCCTATGTCAATATTCCCAAGCCCGTAGACAAAGGCAAAAGCATAGAGATCGAGTCAAGGTTCAAGAGCAAGCCTCCTGAGCCAACCCGTGACCAGAGAGAGTCTAGTAAGTCCTCTAACCCTCAAAGATCACGTGACATCACTTGTTTCAAGTGTAGGGGTCGTGGACACATCTCAAGGGAGTGCCCAAACAACCGGGTCATGCTGATTACGGAGGCTGGAGAGTATGAGTCCCAAGATGAAGAGGACTATGAACCAGAAGGAAAATACGGTGATATTGAGTACCCTTATGTGGGGGAAGTGTTGGTCACTAGACGCATCCTCAGTGCAATGGTGGATCCTTCAGAGACCATCCAAAGGGAGAACATCTTCCACAGTCGTTGCACCATCAAGGGCAAGGTATGTAACCTCATCATAGATGGTGGTTCTTGCACTAACAATGCTAGTGCGTACATGGTTGATAAGCTAGGTCTAGAGAAGACAAGGCATCCTCGACCATATAGACTGAGATGACTCGATGACAAAGTGGAGCTCAAGATCCATGAGCAAGTCACTGTGCCATTCAGTGTGGACAAGTACCAAGACCAAGTCGTGTGCGACGTGGTGCCCATGCAAGCTGGCCATCTTCTGCTAGGAAGGCCATGGCAGTTTGACAAAGAGACCAAGCATGATGGCCGAACTAATCTCTACACTTTTGTGCATGACAAAAGAAAGGTCAGTCTAGCTCCTCTCACACCTGCACAGGTACATGAGCTTAAACAGCAAATGAGTAAAGAAAAGAAGCTCATTAAATCTAATTTTCTTATTCAACCAAGTCATGTCCGGAGAGCTTTAACCTCGAAGGATCTAATGCTACTAATGGTTTTCAAAGAAGTGTTGAATGTAGAGAAAGAACAGGTAGAGCTTGTGCCATTCAGTGTGGACAAGTACCAAGACCAAGTCGTGTGCGACGTGGTGCCCATGCAAGCTGGCCATCTTCTGCTAGGAAGACCATGGCAGTTTGACAAAGAGACCAGGCATGTTGGCAGAACCAATCTCTACACCTTCATGCATGACAAGAGAAAGGTCAGCCTAGCTCCTCTTACACCTGCCCCAGTACATGAGCTACAACTCCAAATGAGTAAGGAAAAGAAACTTATCAAATCTAATTTTCTTATTCAACCAAGCCATGTCCGGAGAGCTTTAGCCTCGAAGGATTTAATGTTACTAATGGTTTTCAAGGAAGTGTTGAGTATAGAACAGAGACAGGTAGAGCTACCTCCTGAAGTGGCAACTCTCCTCAACAAATTCCAGGATGTATTTCCAGAGGAGATACCAGCAGGCTTGCCTCCTTTACATGGCATAGAACACCAGATTGATCTAGTGCCCCGAGCAGCCCTGCCCAACCGGCCAGCCTACCGGATGAGTCCAGAGGAGTCCAAGGAGCTTGAGAAGCAAGTCAAGGAGCTCCTGGAGAAAGGATATGTTCGAGAGAGCCTCAGTCCATGTGCTGTACCAGTGCTACTAGTGCCCAAGAAGGATGGGACTTGGCGAATGCGTGGACTGCCGAGCAATCAACAACATCACAGTCAAGTATAGGCATCCAATACCACGACTGGATGACATGCTAGATGAGCTGAGTGGAGCCACGGTCTTCTCCAAGATAGACCTCAAAAGTGGATACCACCAGGTAAGAATGAAGGAAGGTGATGAGTGGAAGACTGCTTTCAAGACAAAGCAAGGGCTCTACGAGTGGACAGTCATGCCATTTGGCTTGACTAATGCCCCAAGCACCTTCATGCGCCTTATGAACCAAGTTCTTAGGGCGTACATCAGTAAGTTTGTGGTAGTTTACTTTGATGACATACTTGTTTATAGTAAGTGCCTACGGGAACACCTCACACATCTTGAGATGGTCCTTAAAACCCTTCGACAAGAAGAGCTTTATGCCAATCTCAAGAAGTGCACTTTTTGTACTGATAAGCTTGTCTTTTTAGGTTTTGTTGTGAGTTCACAGGGCCTACAGGTTGATGAAGAGAAGATTCGAGCCATACAAGAATGGCCAACACCAGGAAACATCAGCCAA
>JAENJI010000155.1:0-17531 GCA_018901935.1 Pugionium cornutum | reverse complement strand
TATGCCTCAAAACTCTCTGGTATCACACTCTACTCCCATAAATCGCTTGATAAACCAGATCATAAGTTGGTAGTGGATTCAGGTGCTTCTCACCATATGATTAGCAATGCTAGGTTGTTAAGAACATTGAACCATGTCTAGGACAAGTAACTATAGCTGATGGTAAGGGTATTCCAATTGAAGGAACCGGAAAATTAAGACTATTTGACAAAGAAACTAATGCATTCTTTGTACCTAAATTTAAGTCTAATCTAGTTTCTGTCAAAAAGGCTACTAAAGATCTCAATTGCAATGTTACTTTTGGGCTAACAATGTTTACTTTGATATTAAGAGTGGTAAGATACTTGGATGGTGGACTCAGATGAGCTCTATGTTCTTGAGACACTCCAAGCAATTATTCCTTGGCTTTAATCCTGTGTTTTGCTAATAAAATGTCTTATGGCATGCTAGATTAGGACATCCTCATGCTCGTGCTTTAAGCTTAATAATGCCTAATGTTGTATGATCACTCAGTTGTGAGGCTTGTATCCTTCATTGTGTTGTTTTCCTAAATCGTCTCAATTTATGAGCATTGCTTTGATTTAGTACATTCCATGTTTGGACCTCACCTTGCATGTCTAGATAGAATAAATACTTTGTGACCTTTATAGATGAAAAATCAAAATATACATGGGTTACATTACTTCCATCTAAAGATAGGGTTTATGAGGCATTTATAAACTTTCATAATTATGTTACTAATCAATTCAATGCCAAGATCAAAGTGTTAAGATCAGATAATGGAGGAGAATACACAAGTCAAAGATTCAAAGCTCACTTAAACAAACATGGAATACTACATCAAACTAGCTGCCCACACACACCACTACAAAATGGAGTTGCTGAAAGGAAGAACCGACACTTAATGGAAGTAGCAAGATCCATGATGTTTCATACCAATGTTCCTAAAAGGTTTTGGGGAGATGCAGTCTTGGTGGCTTGCTACCTCATCAATCGGATTCCAACCAAAGTCTTGCATGACATATCCCCATTTGAGGTACTCAATAAAACTAAACCCTCCATTGATCATTTACATGTATTTGGGTGTGTGTGCTTTGTGTATGTTCCAGGTGATCTAAGAAACAAGTTGGAGGCAAAGAGCATCAAGTGTATGTTCCTTGGATATTCAACAACACAAAAGGGTTATAAGTGCTATGATCCAAGCAACAACAGGACATATGTATCTAGAGATGTCATAGAAGAACAAGCTATTATGATCAGAAAGATTGGGAAATTGAAGGATCTCTCAAGGTCACCTTCTGATTTACGAGTTTGAGGTTTCTCTTGAATCATTTGGGAAATGATGTGCCAAAATTCAAGACACGAAAAAGCAAGAACCAGTAGTTCACAAGATACCCAAGAGAATGAACAAGGGGTGGTAACTCAAGAACCAACTCCAATCCAAGAAGAAGCTATGGCCCAAAATCAAGAACAAGACGACTTGGAAGTGGGTATAAAGGAACCTATTCACCAAATGGAAGAGGAAACGGTTGTAGAGGAGACTGCACCACCTGTTCAGCATTTAAGGAGGAGTACTAGACTTAGGAACACTAGGGTATTCTACAACAACCAGGCCGTGGCTCATCCCATACAAGCTGTTTGTTCCCTTGACCTCTTGCCATCTAGTCATCAAGCATTCCTTGGAAAGATTGAACAAAGTCAGATTCAAGGACTTATGAAGAAGCTAAGAGCAAGAAAGAATGGTTAGATACAGTAAAAGATGATAAGGGAGCTATGGAAAGGAATCATACATGGGATATACAAGAACTTTCCAAAGGCAAGAAGGCTGTGAGTTCCAAGTGGGTGTTCACCATCAAGTATAAAACAATGGGGACATAGAAAGGTACAAAGAGTCTAGTTGCAGAGAGTTTCACTCAGACATATGGAGAGGACTATACTGATACATTTGCAGGTGGCTAAACTTAAGGGTTGTTCTTTCACTATACAATCTGACTTGGGACTTATGGCAAATGGATGTCAAAAAAAGGGCATTCCTACAAGGAGAACTTGAAGAGGTCAGTATACTACTCCACCACCAGGCCTTGAAGATTTCTGCAAGAGGGACAGGTTCTAGAGACTTAGGAAGGCAATATATGGGTTGAAGCAGTCACCAATACCTGGTATCCATTTTCAAGCTCACACTTACTGATAATGGGTTTAGAAATCCCATTCAGATCATACTTTGTGTCGTCAAAACTCTAGAAAGGAATCGTTTTGGTCTTGGTTTATGTGGATGACCTTATCATCACAGGAGATGATAAGGAAGGAATTCAGTCCACAAAGCCCTTCTTAAACAGATCATTTGACATCAAGGATCTTGGAGAGTTGAAGTACTTCTTGGGTATTGAAGTGTGTCGGTCTCAAGAAGGGCTCTTTCTATCCCAAAGAAAGTATGCTCTTGATCTGTTGACAGACAGGGGAAAGCTTGGGGCTAAACCGGCCAAAACTCCTCTTGAAGATGGCTACAAGGTCAACGGAAAGGGGGAGAAAGCTGATGAGTTATTTAAGGATGTTTCTCAGTATAGGAGACTAGTTGGGAAGCTGATCTACCTCACCCTCACGACCAGACTTGTGTTTTGCTGTGAATCAAGTAAGTCAACATATGCAAAAGCCTACTGATATCATTGGAGCATGGTAGAAAGGATCCTTAGATACATCAAAGGATCTCCTGGTCAAGGTATATGGATGGGCAAGAATGAACACTGAGATTGTCGGGTATTGTGATGCGGATTGGGCTGGTGATTGGATAGGAAACCAACCACTAGGTATTGCACCTTCACTGGTGGGAACTTAGTCACTTGGAAGACTAAGAAGCAGAAGGTGGTATCATGTTCTAGTGCTGAAGCAGAATATAGAGCTATAAGGAAGCTGACAAGTGAAGTTAATTGGATCAAAGCGCCTTTGAAAGACTTCGGTATTGAACAACCAGAGCCAATTACCTTCCATTGTTATAATCAGGCAGCCATTCGCATAGCTTCAAACTCAGTGTTTCACGAGGACCAAGCACATAGAGATCGCTGCCATAAGGTTAGGAGAAAGTTCAAGATGGAACCATTCTGCCATGTTATACAAGGGTGAAGACCAACTAGCTGACATCTTCACAAAGGCAGCAAGTCTCAAAGGAACATCTTTAGTAAACTTGGGCATTGATTATCACACCATGATCAAAGGTCTCTAATCCAAGAGCAACACACTCTTTTCCCTTATTAAGGTTTTGGTGGAAAATCAAATAAGACCTATCTTGACCTACAAGGCAAGTGTGAGCACGAAAATTCAGTTTGAATAACAAGGAAATGAAAAAGGATGGGTTATTATTAACCACATGGTTGAAATGGTTAAATAGCTACCTTGGGAGAAGAATCAAGGTGAAAAAGTCATGCCCATGCTGCACACAGTCTTGGCAACCACACCAAACAGTCATGCCCATGCTGCACACAGTCTTGGCAACCACACCAAACAGTCATGCCCATGCTGTCTCCTCTCTTTTCATTGGTTGTTGACAGGCTCCTCCTCTATTCAAACTCATCCACAAGTTTGAATTCGTTTTCTTTAGTGTTCACATTGTAAATCCTCTATAAAAGGGCTGTAAAGACTCAATGTATAATATTCTCTTAGGAGATTCTTCTCCATAAGTCTAAGTCATTTCTCATTTTCTCATACTTCTCTTTGAGTTTTTCAGATTCAATTCTTCACATTTCTCCTCTATAATCTTAATATTCTTTCACTGGATACTTCATCCTCATCTCAAGCCAAACCGGTTCAAGGATTCAAAGGCTAACATCTCTCAAATGGTTGCGACTGAACCGGCAAGTTCATCCAACCAAGGAGGGGAGCTAGCTATGAATGTATCCATGGAGTATGTTAAGAAGAGTGACTTGGAGGATCTCATCAAGGCCTATGCCTCAAAACTCTCCGGTATCACACTCTACTCCCATAAATCGCTTGATAAACCAGATCATAAGTTGGTAGTGGATTCAGGTGCTTCTCACCATATGATTAGCAATGCTAGGTTGTTAAAGAACATTGAACCATGTCTAGGACAAGTAACTATAGCTGATGGTAAGGGTATTCCAATTGAAGGAACCGGAAAATTAAGACTATTTGACAAAGAAACTAATGCATTCTTTGTACCTAAATTTAAGTCTAATCTAGTTTCTGTCAAAAAGGCTACTAAAGACCTCAATTGCAATGTTACATTTGGGCCTAACAATGTTTACTTTCAGGATATTAATAGTGGTAAGATACTTGGAGGTGGTGTAACTCAAGATGAGCTCTATGTTCTTGAAAACCCTCCAAGCAATTTGGATTCCTTAGCTTTCAAATCCTGTGTTTTTGCTAATAAAGATGTCTTATGGCATGCTAGATTAGGACATCCTCATGCTCGTGCTTTAAGCTTAATAATTCCTAATGTCGCTTATGATCACTCAGTGTGTGAGGCTTGTATCCTTGGCAAACATTGTCGTGTTGTTTTCCCTAAATCGTCTACAATTTATGAGCATTGCTTTGATTTAGTACATTCGATGTTTGGACCTCACCTTACATGTCTAGAGATAGGAATAAATACTTTGTGACCTTTATAGATGAGAAATCGAAATATACATGGGTTACATTACTTCCATCTAAAGATAGGGTTTATGAGGCATTTATAAACTTTCATAATTATGTTACTAATCAATTCAATGCCAAGATCAAAGTGTTAAGATCAGATAATGGAGGGAATACACAAGTCAAAGATTCAAAGCTCATCTAAACAAACATGGAATACTACATCAAACTAGCTGTCCACACACACCACAACAAAATGGAGTTGCTGAAAGGAAGAACCGACACTTAATGGAAGTAGCAAGATCCATGATGTTTCATACCAATGTTCCTAAAAGTTTTTGGGAGATGCAGTCTTGGTTGCTTGCTACCTCATCAATCGGATTCCAACCAAAGTCTTGCAAGATATATCCCCATTTGAGGTACTCAATAAAACTAAACCTTCCATTGATCATTTACGTGTATTTGGGTGTGTGTGCTTTGTGTATGTTCCAGGTGATCTAAGAACAAGTTGGAGGCAAAGAGCATCAAGTGTATGTTCCTTTGATATTCGACAACACAAAAGGGTTATAAGTGCTATGATCCGAGCAACAACAGGACATATGTGTCTAGAGATGTCAAGTTCATAGAAGAACAAAGCTATTATGATCAGAAAGATTGGGAAGGATTGAAAGATCTCTCAAGGTCACCTTCTGATTTGGCTATGAGTTTGAGGTTTCTCTTGAATCATTTGGGAAATGATCTGCCAAAGGATTCAAGACACGAAGAAACAAGAACCTTAAGTAGTTCACAAGATACCCAAGAGAATGAACAAGGGGTGGTAACTCAAGAACCAACTCCAATCCAAGAAGAAGCTATGGCCCAAAATCAAGAACAAGACGACTTGGAAGTGGGTATAGAGGAACCTATTCAACAAATGGAAGAGGAAACGGTTGTAGAGGAGGCTGCACCACCTGTTCAGCATTTAAGGAGGAGTACTAGACTTAGGAACACTAGGGTATTCTACAACAACCAGGCCGTGGCTCATCCCATACAAGCTGTTTGTTCCCTTGACCTCTTGCCATCTAGTCATCAAGCATTCCTTGGAAAGATTGAACAAAGTCAGATTCAAAGGACTTATGAAGAAGCTGAGAGCAAGAAAGAATGGTTAGATGCAGTAAGAGATGAGAAGGGAGCTATGGAAAGGAATCATACATGGGATATACAAGAACTTCCCAAAGGCAAGAAGGCTGTGAGTTCCAAGTGGGTGTTCACCATCAAGTATAAGAGCAATGGGGACATAGAAAGGTACAAGGCACGTCTAGTTGCAAGAGGTTTCACTCAGACATATGGAGAGGATTATACTGATACATTTGCACCGGTGGCTAAGCTACACACTGTAAGGGTTGTTCTTTCACTAGCTACAAATCTCACTAGGGACTTATGGCAAATGGATGTCAAGAACGCATTCCTACAAGGAGAACTTGAAGAGGAAGTGTATATGACTCCACCACCAGGCCTTGAAGACTTTTGCAAAGAGGGACAGGTTCTAAGACTTAGGAAGGCAATATATGGGTTGAAGCAGTCACCAAGGGCCTGGTATCACAAATTAAGCTCCACACTTACTGATAATGGGTTTAGGAAATCCCATTCAGATCACACTTTGTTCACTCGTCAAAACTCCAAAGGAATCGTGGCGGTCTTGGTTTATGTGGATGACCTTATCATCACAGGAGATGATAAGGAAGGAATTCAGTCCACAAAGGCCTTCTTAAACAGATCATTTGACATCAAGGATCTTGGAGAGTTGAACTACTTCTTGGGTATTGAAGTGTGTCGGTCTCAAGAAGGGCTCTTTCTATCCCAAAGAAAGTATGCTCTTGATCTGTTGACAGACACGGGAAAGCTTGGGCTAAACCGGCCAAAACTCCTCTTGAAGATGGCTACAAGGTCAACGGAAAGGGGGAGAAAGCTGATGAGTTATTTAAGGATGTTTCTCAGTATAGGAGACTAGTTGGGAAGCTGATCTACCTCACCCTCACACGACCAGACTTGTGTTTTGCTGTGAATCAAGTAAGTCAGCATATGCAAAAGCCTACTGTATATCATTGGAGCATGGTAGAAAGGATCCTTAGATACATCAAAGGATCTCCTGGTCAAGGTATATGGATGGGCAAGAATGGGAACACTGAGATTGTCGGGTATTGTGATGCGGATTGGGCTGGTGATAGGGTGGATAGGAAATCAACCACTGGGTATTGCACCTTCGTTGGTGGGAACTTAGTCACTTGGAAGACTAAGAAGCAGAAGGTGGTATCATGTTCTTGTGCTGAAGCAGAATATAGGGCTATGAGGAAGCTGACAAATGAAGTAACTTGGCTCAAAGCACTCTTGAAAGATTTCGGTATTGCACAACCAGGGCCAATTACCTTCCATTGTGATAATCAGGCAGCCATTCACATAGCTTCAAACTCAGTGTTTCACGAGAGGACCAAGCACATAGAGATCGACTGCCATAAGGTTAGGGAGAAAGTTCAAGATGGAACCATTCTGCCATGATATACAAGGAGTGAAGACCAACTAGCTGACATCTTCACAAAGGCAGCAAGTCTCAAAGTTTGCAAGAACATCTTTAGCAAACTTGGGCTTGTTGATTTATCACACCCATGATCAAAGGTCTCCTAATCCAAGAGCAACACACTCTTTTCCCTTATTAAGGTTTTGTCCCAAGTGGTTTTCCTTAATAAGGTTTTTAATGAGGTGTTGCCTTGGGTTCCCAAGCTTAAGACTTTAGGGTGATTCCAAAGTCTTTAGCTTGAGAGGGAGTATTGACATAGGAAAATCAAATAAGACCTATCTTGACCTACAAGGCAAGTGTGAGCACGAAAATTCAGTTTGAATAACAAGGGAAATGAAAAAGGATGGGTTATTATTAACCACATGGTTGAAATGGTTAAATAGCTACCTTGGGAGAAGAATCAAGGTGAAAAAGTCATGCCCATGCTGCACACAGTCTTTGCAACCACACCAAACAGTCATGCCCATGCTGCACACAGTCTTGGCAACCACACCAAACAGTCATGCCCATGCTGCACACAGTCTTGGCAACCACACCAAACAGTCATGCCCATGCTGTCTCCTCTCTTCTCATTGGTTGTTGACAGGCTCCTCCTCTATTCAAACTCATCCACAAGTTTGAATTCGTTTTCTTTTGTGTTCACATTGTAAATCCTCTATAAAAGGGCTGTAAAGACTCAATGTATAATATACTCTTAGGAGATTCTTCTCCATAAGTCTAAGTCATTTCTCATTTTCTCATACTTCTCTTTGAGTTTTCAGATTCAATTCTTCACATTTCTTCTCTATAATCTCAATATTCTTACATTGGCGAGTCAAAGATCTTTGAGAGAGCTTTCCGAAATGGTATTGTCGGCTGTGTAGTTCATCGCGGTGTGAAACTTATGGCATTTCGAATATACAATGTTTTGCGATAGACATATAAAAAGGGGTGCAACACGAGGACTTCCAATAGGTCACCCATCCCAGTACTACTCTCGCCCAAGCACGCTTAACTGCGGAGTTCTGATGGGATCCGGTGCATTAGTGCACGTATGATCGCACCCGGTAGTACATGTCATGCAATCGTAAATATCTTCTTCATCCATTTTTCAATGCTTCTTTATGAGCTCGACGTGATAAAGAAGAATCCACGTGATGTGTGGGCCTTTTCTAGATAGTTGAAACGTTTTGGATCGTCGATGCGATGAGTTTGAGATGGCCGATAAAACGGTTTTGAATTCGTGATTGCTTCAGCCCGAGAAAAACGTCCGAAAGAGTATCTAAACATCAAAATTTGGGGTTGAAAACATTCCCAATCGGTCTTTGACCTATTGGCGAGTCAAAGATTTTGAGAGAGCTTTCCGAAATGGTACTGTCGGCTGTGTAGTTCATCGCGGTGTGAAACTTATGGCATTTCGAATATACAATGTTTTGCGATAGACATATAAAAAGGGGTGCAACACGAGGACTTCCAATAGGTCACCCATCCCAGTACTACTCTCGCCCAAGCACGCTTAACTGCGGAGTTCTGATGGGATCCGGTGCATTAGTGCACGTATGATCGCACCCAGTAGTACATGTCATGCAATCGTAAATATCTTCTTCATCCATTTTTTCAATGCTTCTTTATGAGCTCGACGTGATAAAGAAGAATCCATGTGATGTGTGGGCCTTTTCTTGATAGTTGAAACGTTTTGGATCGTCGATGCGATGAGTTTGAGATGGCCGATAAAACGGTTTTGAATTCGTGATTGCTTCAGTCCGAGAAAAACGTCCGAAAGAGTATCTTAACATCAAAATTTGGGGTTGAAAATATTCCCAATCGGTCTTCGACCTATTGGCGAGTCAAAGATCTTTGAGAGAGCTTTCCGAAATGGTATTGTCGGCTGTGTAGTTCATCGCGGTGTGAAACTTATGGCATTTCGAATATACAATGTTTTGCAATAGACATATAAAAGCGAGTGAATAAAAAAGGGGTGCAACACGAGGACTTCCCAGGAGGTCACCCATCCCAATACTACTCTCGCCCAAGCACGCTTAACTGCGGAGTTCTGATGGGATCCGGTGCATTAGTGCTGGTATGATCGCACCCGGTAGTACATGTCATGCAATCGTAAATATCTTCTTCATCCATTTTTTCAATGCTTCTTTATGAGCTCGGCGTGATAAAGAAGAATCCACGTGATGTGTGGGCCTTTTCTAGATAGTTGAAGCGTTTTGGATCGTCGATGCGATGAGTTTGAGATGGCCGATAAAACGGTTTTGAATTCGTGATTGCTTCAGTCCGAGAAAAACGTCCGAAAGAGTATCTTAACATCAAAATTTGGGATTGAAAACATTCCCAATCGGTCTTGGACCTATTGGCGCGTCAAAGATCTTTGAGAGAGCTTTCCGAAATGGTATTGTCGGCTGTGTAGTTCATCGCGGTGTGAAACTTATGGCATTTCGAATATACAATGTTTTGTGATAGACATATAAAAAGCGAGTGAATAAAAAAGGGGTGCAACACGAGGACTTCCCAGGAGGTCACCCATCCCAGTACTACTCTCGCCCAAGCACGCTTAACTGCGGAGTTCTTATGGGATCCGGTGCATTAGTGCAGGTATGATCGCACCCTGTAGTACATGTCATGCAATCGTAAATATCTTCTTCATCCATTTTTTCAATGCTTCTTTATGAGCTCGACATGATAAAGAAGAATCCACGTGATGTGTGGGCTTTTTCTAGATAGTTGAAGCGTTTTGGATCGTCGATGCGATGAGTTTGAGATGGCCGATAAAACGGTTTTGAATTCGTGATTGCTTCAGTCTGAGAAAAACGTCCGAAAGAGTATCTTAACATCAAAATTTGGGGTTGAAAACATTCCCAATCAGTCTTCGACCTATTGGCGCGTCAAAGATCTTTGAGAGAGCTTTCCGAAATGGTATTGTCGGCTGTGTAGTTCATCGCGGTGTGAAACTTATGGCATTTCGAATATACATTGTTTTGCGATAGACATATAAAAAGCGAGTGAATAAAAAGGGGTGCAACACGAGGACTTCCCAGGAGGTCACCCATCCCAGTACTACTCTCGCCCAAACACGCTTAACTGCGGAGTTCTGATGGGATCTGGTGCATTAGTGCTGGTATGATCGCACCCAGTAGTACATGTCATGCAATCGTAAATATCTTCTTCATCCATTTTTTCAATGCTTCTTTATGAGCTCGACGTGATAAAGAAGAATCCACATGATGTGTGGGCCTTTTCTAGATAGTTGAAACGTTTTGGATCGTCGATGCGATGAGTTTGAGATGGCCGATAAAACGGTTTTGAATTCGTGATTGCTTCAGCCCGAGAAAAACGTCCGAAAGAGTATCTAAACATCAAAATTTGGGGTTGAAAACATTCCCAATCAGTCTTCGACCTATTGGCGAGTCAAAGATCTTTGAGAGAGCTTTCCGAAATGGTATTGTCGGCTGTGTAGTTCATCGCGGTGTGAAACTTATGGCATTTCGAATATACAATGTTTTGCGATAGACATATAAAAAGGGGTGCAACACGAGGACTTCCAATAGGTCACCCATCCCAGTACTACTCTCGCCCAAGCACGCTTAACTGCGGAGTTCTGATGGGATCTGGTGCATTAGTGCACGTATGATCGCACCCGATAGTACATGTCATGCAATCGTAAATATCTTCTTCATCCATTTTTTCAATGCTTCTTTATGAGCTCGACGTGATAAAGAAGAATCCACGTGATGTGTGGGACTTTTCTAGATAGTTGAAACGTTTTGGATCGTCGATGCGATGAGTTTGAGATGGCCGATAAAACGGTTTTGAATTCGTGATTGCTTCAGCCCGAGAAAAACGTCCGAAAGAGTATCTAAACATCAAAATTTGGGGTTGAAAAAATTCCCAATCGGTCTTTGACCTATTGGCGCGTCAAAGATCTTTGAGAGAGCTTTCCGAAATGGTATTGTCGGCTGTGTAGTTCATCGCGGTGTGAAACTTATGGCATTTCGAATATACATTGTTTTGCGATAGACATATAAAAAGCGAGTGAATAAAAAAGGGGTGCAACACGAGGACTTCCTAGGAGGTCACCCATCCCAGTACTACTCTCGCCCAAGCACGTTTAACTGCGGAGTTCTGATGGGATCTGGTGCATTAGTGCTGGTATGATCGCACAAGGGATAATTATAACAAGAGTGAACAAGTTTAACATAAGACCAACTTACCTCTCCGATGTACTTCAAGAAATTGAAATAATTTGCTTTGTCATCCTTTTTAAGCTTATCGGTCGTGGGGAACTGGTAGTCTGGCTTCTTGAAATGCCCCATCAGTTGGGCTGTAGCAGTCGGATCCTCAGCGATCGTGATGTTGGAATTTTAGGCAAACTCCCAATGATTCTTTAACTTCTTTGCACCTTTCTCGTGACCTCGACATCGGATACCTTCCTCTTGTTATCGCAGAGTCTCCCGGCCTCACCTACCGACTTGTCCATGACCGGAGCAGGAGGAATGGGGTCAGAACGCAAAAAGTCGCTCACCTGCCTTGGTCGAACAGACGGTGGCTGACTAACAGGGTCAGCAGCAACTGTGACCTCGCGAGGAGGCCCGTCCGGCATAGCTAGGAGAGCCGCCACGATGGGATGCAGCGTCGACATGGACTAAGTAACGCGCTGAACGGTAGGGGGATGAGAACACTCACCAACTTCCCTAGTAGCAGCTTTTGTGGCCCGTAGAGAAAAATCGGGCACGATAAAAAAGGAAAATGTGTTAGTAGTCGGTCATGAAATACGTTAGCAAGTAAAGATAACTAAACCTGATTGCAAAAGGTATGGGGAGGTAGGCGTTCTAAAATCTCCAGTACGTAGACGATGTGACGAATCGAAAATCTGCCTCTAAGAAAAAGAGCTCCAATGAGTATCGCCCAGCCGGAGGATGATCACTAAAGTCTCGAGATCTTAAGTCGGTATGACCTTCTTTAATAGAACTGCAAAAAAACAACATATGTTAGAAAAGGCAACAAAATCTACGAATAATGTCGATGCTGTTTCACTTTACCAGGTCGCTGCGACCATCCTGTTATAGCTAAGGAAGAAAGGTCGCCATAAGAATACTCGTTAATCAGGAAGTAAAAGAAGGTGTCCCTCCACTTTTCATCTTTCTTAGGAAGTTCGGAGATCACCCCGTGGACCGGTTCATACCTAGATAAAAGGTGCTTCTACACCCAGGATTAGCCTTCACGACGCATAACCGGGAAAGTAGGGGGACATCTAGAGAAAATCCCTGCTCCGCGGCAAGCGTTTCAAGCCCGATCATCGTCCAAACAAAATTCAAACATAACTGGGGAAGAGACAATCCTAACTCGTGCATCAAGTAAATAACGAGCTCTGAGAGAGGAAATGAGAGACCACATTGGTGGAAGTAGACTTCATAGGCACAACAATAGCCAGATGGAGAGAACTCGGGCGAGTCAGGTCGGTATAATAAGCTCCAAAGATTCAGGATCATCCCGGATGCACAAAGGTCGTAGAGAGAGAGGACTCAGAACTGGAAGATTTCAGATGAGGACCGAAGCGATCACGATGTACCATCACCTCAGAGTCCGAGGTGTGAGATCCCAGGGAGGTGAGCGCAGTGCAACGTCCCAGGAAGGTGCAGTGACCCGAAATAATATAAAAAAAGGTGCCACGATGCGAGATCCGCAGTGCGAGATCCACTGTGCGAGATCCACGGTGAGAGATCCGCGGTGCGAGTTCCACGGTGCGAGGACCTCGGTGCAAGTTCCACGGTGCGGGGTGCCACGGTGCGAGGTGTCGTGGTGCGAGATCCGCGGTGTGAGGTGCCGCGGTGCGAGGTACCGCGATGTGGGGTGCCGCGGTGCGAGGTGCCGCGGTGCGAGATACCGCAGTGCGAGGTGGCACGGTGCAAGGTGGCACGGTGCGAGGTGCCACGGTGCGAGGTGCCGCGGTGCGAGGTGCCGCGGTGCGAGGGAAAGCAGAGGAGAGGAGAAGAAGAGAGGAGAAGAGAAGAAGAAGAGAGTAGAAGAGAAGAAGAAGAGAGGAGAAGAAAAAGAAAGAAGAGAGGAGAAGAAAAAGGAAGGAGAGAGGAGAAGAGAGCAGAAGATTAGGGGGAAGAGAGGAGAGAAGGGAGAAGAGAAGGGGGAGGAGAGGAGAGAAGGGAGAAGAGAAGGAAGAGGAAAAAAGAGAAAAGAGAAGAGGAAGGGAGAGCCTCGAACCGCATGACGAGGCTCTGAAGCTCGCAAACCGTAGAGCAAGGCCGTGAAGCTCGTGAGGTGAGCCCTAAGCGTGTGAAGCGCGAGGCGAGGTGCCGTGAAGCTCGAGCTGGCTAGCGCGAGGTGCGACGCTAGCGCGAGATACCGAGGTCGGAGAAGAAATGCAGCCGGACAAGAGGAAGAGAAGGAAAGAGAAGAAAATTAAAGAGAAGAAAAGGAAAGAGAAGAAAAGAAAAGAGACGAAAAAGAAAAAGGAGAAAAGGAAAGAGAAGAAAAGGAAAGAGAAAAAAAAGTAAAAAGAAGAAAAGTAAAAAAAAAAAGAGGAAAAAATAGGAAAAGGGGAAGATATAAAGATCTTCAAATATTTAAGAGAATTTGAAAAAGTTCTTCACCAAATTCAAAAGAAAACAATATATTTCTAACAAGGTTGAACTAAGAAAAAAAATGTTTATCTAGAGAGATTTCAAAAAAGAAAGAGAGAGAATATCATCCAAATGAAGCTCCAAAGCAATATGTAAGGAGAAAAAAAGTAAGAGAAGTATTTATAGATTATAGTGTCTTGGGAATCGTAAAAAATCACCGGTTTATGGGTCTATAGAATAAGTCTCCTGCATCAAAGATACGAGAGATTTGGGGACAAAGTGTTTGCACCGAATCCGGCTCCAAAGTCCGGATCTGTCAAAACGATCCGAAGAAACTTAGTGGGCCAAAATGGATCTAAGGCCCGAGAATTGAATACGGGTCGGATTGACGAAGTCTGATCCGCGAAATAGAAACGTATGGTTTAAATAGTGAAGTAACATCAAAAGAGTGAATAAATATTTAATTATGATTATGATTCGACAATTAGTGCAAAGTCGACGGTTACAGTTTTTAGTAAAATTAAAGCCGAATGACTCATGTAAAGATCATTTTTTGGAATAAAATCACGAGAACTTATTCTCGAGAACTTATCGTTTGAACTCCTCTCACACATTATTTTTTACGACAATTTTTTTAGCGTTTTTGATATTATTTTGATATGATTTTGATATTATTTTGATATGATTTTGATATGATTTTGTTATCTTATTATCCCAAGATAATTATTTGAACGTAAACAAACATTTCGGGATGGAAATCGGTAGGGACATATAGCCAGAGTTCCCGACATGGACAGCCGAAAAATAAATTGAGGTACCTTGCGAGAAGGCAAGTTTTTAAATCTAACCAATTTCTGATAAATGAAGCCAATGTAACGAAGTAGTCAAAACTCAAGTAATGTACTTTCTAGTGACTTAATAGACAAATCTAGAGTATGGGAGCAGTAAATGTTGAAAGAGATACAGATACACATACACATCAAAACCCAACAAATACATTCATTCATGTAGAGTGATTTTACATTACCTCTCAAATAAATCATGGATCAGAAACTCTCGGCATCTAAAGCAGTCTACCTTAGAGATGTTCAAGTGTTGGCTGCATCGTCTAAAGCCACACCAAACCCCCAAAAAAACACAAAACGGTTCAAGATTGATTGACATAAAGAACAGGGACAAGTCCAGCCATCTTCCCGTCTCTACCGGGCCGCTTTTTCTTTACCTATCATAGTTTATAAGGTGATCTTGGTTAGGTTTAGGTTTTGAAAAGCTTTACTAATTCACAAGACTCATGTGTAAAGCAAGTAGCTACTTACGTAAAACCAGCCATCAACTTCATACTCTATCTCCAATTCCTCTTCTGCTGTCAAGTTTAGCTGCAACAAACCCAAAATGTATTTTAAAGTTTGCAGCATAAGAGAAACAAGATTAATGATGCATGAATAATATACTGAACCTCACTGATTCATATTCATATTTCTGAATTGTTTAACTGGTCTTTTCAAAGGACGAAACCAAAAGAAAAAATAAAATAAAAGACAACAAAACCAAGCTTACTTCATCATCTCCTCCTGCAGTGAAATCATAGAGCGCTGTTCCAAATCTAGTACCAGTAGATTTCCTAGGTTCTTCATCGTCTGATTCGTAACTTCTAGAACCAGACCCTGCTACAGGGTTCTCAAACGATTCACGACTTTGTGGCTCTGAATATGAATAAGGCGGAGGAGGCTCTTCTCTAATCTGAAAGGGAGAGGAGAAAGAAGACTAATAAGAAATGGCCTCAATAAGAGGGAATTAGCCTGTGTCGCAACATATAGAAACACAGAAACGAATATCAGCTTACCGGGGAACCATAACCCTCATATGTAGACTGGTACTTGCTTCCACTTGATTTTGCCTATTCGAGTTAGCATTCATTTAGTTAAAATCAGTTGAGAACGGCATTGCATTCACTGGCACAATGCATCCCACCCCAGGCCGAAATAATTCAATTTTCTTTATGCTTAAGCTATGAGCGTGCTTTTTGCATGCTTATCATCCGAAACAAATTACAGGTATTTACACTTCGTCACTGAAACGGCATTAGCTGGTCATATTCTACCCAACTCAGTGAACCAAATTTTCTTCTCGTTCACAGTTTACGTTAGGAGCTTTGAGAAATAATCAATCTGAATGATGATATTCAAGCACCATATCATTGTATACGTACTAAGGAACTCAACTTAATAAAAAAAAATGTGTGTAGCCTACCGTTGCCTGAGAGGAAGGCTTTGAACTGAACAATGATGGGTAGTTCATTCCACCAAAGTGAGAGGATATAGAGCTTTCCACTGATCCTGCAGAATCTGGAGACGATGAACCTGATCTAGCGTCTTCTTCCTGTAAATACGACAGAGTTCATTTCTTTAGCATCCCTAAGACTAAGAAAGAGTTTATTCCATTCATTTTGAAGGAAGCCCTGAAGATGGATAAAGCTAACTGTATACCTCCAAATCGTTAGTTTCTAAAAGAGTCTTAGCCCACATGTCATCATAGCCAACCGAAGGTCTAGAGAAGACATTCTCCTCCTCAACATCTGGTGCATCTGTTCCGACTCCAGCAATGAATTCATTGACCTGACAAGAATTGTATAGGTTTGAGATTTATTTGGAGAAAAAAATGTAGATAGCATCTTTATAATTACATACGAATGAATACTGATACTGAGAGATCATAAAATTCACATGACCAGATAATCAGATGAATGGTTAACAACTAACGAGACCTTAATAACTGTGAATGCAAGCAGTTTACTACCTACTTTCAATCAGAAAAGTCAGTACCCAAACTTTTCATCACAATAAGAGTCCGCATTCATTATTCACCCCAGTCAGACCAGTTCTAAACTAAGGCATGGTAGTGATTGTCTATCTTGAAACAGTTTAGTAATTCTTCGCTTAAAACAAGGGCTTACTCTATTCTAATGGGCAAGCCATGCAACTGTTCTTACTTTCAGATTTCTTAATCATGAAATTGATCGAGCCCTATAGCTACATCAAACAATAAGAGTAATATACAAATAGAACACAAAAGCACTAAAAACACACACTAATCCTTTTATCTTAAAAGTCAGATACGGCAACTGACCCTACTCATTGCTGGGGCGTTGTTTCCAAGAAGACCATCATCACCAAGGTTTGCAGCCCAAGCATTCACCAAATCATCATCCAGACCACTGGAGTTTGAGGCAGCAGGGGCAGGCTGAGTGGACTCATAAATAAGGTCCGAAATTCCACTAGCAACAACAGCAGGATCGGTTGACCCAGTAGATGCAGTGATATTGTGCTTTGTGCGGTACATGTCAATGAGCTTTGCACTTCATAGGTTAGGAAGAAAAAATAACGAATATATCAGTTTTTTCAAATAAAACTAGAACAGAGACGAAAAGCATCTACTATTGTCAAGATAAACGGGAAGGGGAAGCAAGCATGCAATGCATACAAGAAAGGTCATCACCAAACATAAAATTAGGAATCTGGGTTTCTGTTGGTTTAAATGTTATTATATGGTTGACTGCATCAAACAGGTATAACATGGTTCTTGAACATTGTCAGAATCTGAAATAAAAGTGATGCTTCTCGTGTTTTTGGTCAAAATTGAGGTTATCCGCATGAATGCAACTCTGTCAAACTAGATAGGCATAAAACATAAAAAGCAAACGCAAAAGGTCTCTCGGAAAATATAAAAAGGGTTTGATTTTGTCCTATTATTCCCTCCTGTCTGCTCTATGCAAAATTAGCATCCTAAGTATTGATGCACTCGAAAGGGTAGGCTCTGTCACTGATTGATAC
>JAENJI010001549.1:0-12849 GCA_018901935.1 Pugionium cornutum | reverse complement strand
TCCTTTCTCCAGGAGCTCCTTGACTTGCTTCTCAAGCTCTTTGGACTCCTCTGGACTCATCCGGTAGGCTGGCCGGTTGGGCAGGGCTGCTCCGGCACTAGATCAATCTGATGTTCTATGCCGCGTAAAGGAGGCAAGCCTGCTGGTATCTCCTCTGGAAATACATCCTGGAATTTGTTGAGGAGTGTTGCTACTTCATGAGGTAGCTCTACCTGTCCCTGTTCTATACTCAAAACTTCCTTGAAAACCATTAGTAACATTAAATCCTTCGAGGCTAAAGCTCCCCGGACATGACTAGGTTGAATAAGAAAGTTAGACTTGACAAGTTTCTTTTCCTTACTCATTTGGAGTTGTAGCTCATGTACTTGGGCAGGTGTAAGAGGAGCTAGGCTGACCTTTCTCTTGTCATGCACAAAGGTGTATAGATTGGTTCGCCATCATGCCTGGTCTCTTTGTCAAACTGCCATGGTCTTCCTAGTAGAAGATGGCCAGCTTGCATGGGCACCACGTCGCACACGACCTGGTCTTGGTACTTGCCCACACTGAATGGCACAATGACTTGCTCATGAATCTTGAGCTCCACTTTGTCATCAAGCCATCTCAGTCTATATGGTCGAGGATACCGTGTCCTCTCTAGACCTAGCTTATCAACCATATGCACTAGCAACGTTAGTGCAAGAACCACCATCTATGATGAGGTTACATACCTTTCCTTTGATGGTGCAACGGCTGTGAAGATGTTCTCCTTTGGATGGTCTCTGAAGGATCCACCATTGCACTGAGGATACGTAGTGACCAGCACTTCCCACATCAGGGTACTCAATGTCACCATATTCTCCTTCTGGCTCATAGTCCTCTTCATCTTGGGACTCATATTCTCCTGCCTCCGTAATCAGCATGACTCGGTTGTTTGGGCACTCCTTGAGATGTGTCCACGTCCCTGCACTTGAAACAAGTTATGTCACGTGATCTTGAGGGTTAGAAGACTTACCAGGCTCTCTCTGGTCACGGGTGGGTTCAGGAGGCTTTTGAACCTTGACTCATCTCTCACGCTTTTGCCTTTGTCCACTGTCTTAGGCATGTTGCTTGGTGCCCAAGGTGTCTTAGGCTTGCTGCGGATGTCTTGGCTCTTACGTTTGATGTGCTGTTCAGCTTGCACAGATAGGTGGAACAAGTCCTTGAAGTCGTTGTAGATTTGCCTTTCCACCTTGCAGCTGATCCTTTCTTTGAGTCCATCCAAGAATTGCGCCATCAATGCTTCTTCATCATCATTGAGCTCCAATCTGTTCCTTAACCTCTCGAACTCTTCATAGTACTCTTCTACTGATCTGGTACCCTGCTTAAGAGTACGAAAACGTCGTTGTAAATCCCTATGAAAGTAAGGTGGAACATACCTTTGTCGCATGAGGTCTTTCATGTCGACCCATGAGTCCACGGGTCTCATTCTCTTCCTCCTTCTGTCAGATACCTCACGATCCCACCAGATGAGGGCATTGTCCGTGAGTTGTGCTTCTGCCATTGAGACTCTCCTAGGTCCTGGTTGGTTGTAGTGATCAAAGATATGATCCATTCGCTTCTCCCAATCTAGGTAAGCCTCGGGGTCTACTTTTCCTGCAAAAGTTGGAGGAGTTAGTTTAACATCAGGATGAATTACCCGGTTATAGGTGTTCATCTCCATCCTCATGACGTCTAGGAGGCATTCTTGGTCTCTGGTGAAGACCATATGGCTCAAAGCCATCATCTTCTGCCTCTGGTTGCCGTAGGTCCTCTCGGCCTATGGTGATAGTTATGAGGTTGCGTGTCCTCATCTCCATCTGGCTGGGGTTCCTGTTCAGTGTGTCCTAAGGTACTCAGGACCTCAGGACGATCTGGCTCAGCTCTCACGTGCCTTATGGCCTGAATCTTACTGGTCTCTCCACGCTCCAACCTCTCGCCTATGGATGCGAGTTGTGTTTGGAGTGTGGTGAACATGGCCATCATGGCTTCTGCTGCCTCTATTCTCTTCTCCCATGTGTGCTACAAAGAAAGAAGACAATTAGGGTTCTCCTAAATTATTAGGAGAGTTTTCTTTTTATATGTGGTTTGAAAAAATGCAAAAAGGAAAAATTCTAAAGAAAGGAAATTCAAAAAAAGGAAACTTCCTAGACAACTTGTCCTAGCTGTCCAATTCGAATTCTTTTAGTATCTTTTCTATTTTCTTTTTCTTTTCTTCTTAATTAAACTTAAAATAAAGGAAATATGACTTTAACAAAAAGGAAAACGTGAAAGACAATGCAAAAGTGAATCTAAACCCTAGTGATACACGTAGGAGGCTAGATGCACTCGGTTTGGAGTTTGATGTTGTTTTTTTTTTCTTGAATACGACTTAAACTAATGCAAGAACTAGAAATAAGATAAGCAAAAGGATAGAAACAACCTGGTTTAGGAGCTTTAAGCTCTGATACCAAATGATACAAGCCTTGATTCAAGGATGTATGCGCGTGGGCTGTTTGTAGAAGATTAGGTGAGAAACTCAACCTTAGGCTTCTGGATGGGGGTTTTCTGGTTGGTAAACGATGGAAGGGTGAAGTGAACCACAAGGGTGATGAACCTCGTGATAAATCACAAACTTAGAGCTAGTGGGCTGGTCTCAACTAGGTTCTAAGCGCACAAGATTCTTAGAGAGAAACCTTGTTGGAAAAAGTTCTACTTTATTAATATCAAAAAGGTTGTCGAACTACAATGCTGGAAGAGCCTTATTAATATGCTCGACAGCTTGACCTTCTAGGGTCGACTAAAATAAAGAAAAGGAAAGTTTACAAAAGTGCACAAAAGGAAAAGATACAAAAGTGCATAACAGAAAAAGGACCTATTCCTAAAATGTTCTTGACTCAAAAATGTAAAACAACTAGATCCTACCCTGCAAAACAGAAAGAGGCATATATTCGAATGTAAACTTACCTTAACTCACCTCACGGCCAAGAAATGGAAGGTGGCCGTCCTTGTGGCATGCACGCGCCTTGCTCCTAGTCTTCGACTTGGAGTAGGTTAAATATCTTTGGGCCCTCACCTCTCTTGCCACTAAAGCCCAAGTCTCTGATGTTCCTTGTGTTGTTGAGAAGCCTTTGGACTCTAATTTGCTCTTCTGGCCCATTGTCCTTAGCTGCTCTTCCTCTAGAAGCTTGTCGACCCATAAGCTGAATTTGTGGAAGAGTGCTCTTGATCTGCTTCTTGTCATTGCTCCTGGAGGTACCACTGGTGTAGATACTTCCTCTAAGTGCATGTCCTGGAGCTGGTAGCTCATTTGGTCTGAGTCCTCTTGTGTAGAAGTGGAAGTGTGCGTGCACTCGGCTGGATGGCCTGTACCGGCTGGATTGTGCGTGGTACTGGCCGGAATGACTTCAGGACCGGCCAAGTTGATCCCAGAGTCGGCGGTGTCATCAGGGGGACCGGCGGTGTCATTCACATCCCCACCAAGTGTGCCGGAAGCTTGGGCCTCTCCGCCGGCGATGTTGACCGGTCTGGTCCTATAGGTCGAAGGTCCGGCGGTACTGTCTGGTCCGGCAGGCGCGCCAGATGGTCCTGCTATCTCAGGCAAGCTTCCTGGTCGGCCAGTCTGATGGTCCTGATGTACGACCTGATGTCCTCATCATATGGTCATCACCAGAGACCAAGGATGCCTCCTAGACATCATGAAGATGGAGCTGACTCCGCCTACAATCGGGTAAAAAGTCATGATGTTAAGTTAACACCTCCTAGGAATGCATGAAAAGTAGACCCCGAGGCCTATCTAGGTTGGGAGAGGAGGATGGATCACATATTCGGCCATTACAACCAACCAGGCCCTAGGAGAGTTTCCATGGCAGTAGCACAACTCACGGATAATGCCCTCATCTGGTGGGATCTTGAGGCTTCTGAACGTAGGAGAAGAAGATTGAGGCCCGTAGACTCTTGGGTCGACATGAAGGACCTCATGAGGCAAAGGATTGTTCCACCTTATTTCCATAGGGATTTGCAACAACGTTTTCGTACTCTTGAACAGGGCACCAGATCAGTAGAGGAGTACTACGAGGAGTTTGAAAGGCTAAGGAACATACTGAAGCTCAATGACGACGAGGAGGCATTGATGGCTCAATTCTTCGATGGATTGCAAGAAAGGATCAGCCGGAAAGTGGAGAGACAAATCTGGTGCCCTGATTAAGAGTACAAAAACGTTCCACCTTTCTGTTCAGGCTGAGCAGCACATCAGGCGTAAGAGCCAAGACCTACGTAGCAAGCCTAAGACGCCTTGGGCACCAAGCATTATCACCAAACCCGTAGACAAGGGCAAGAGTATTGAGATCGAATCACGGTTCAAGAGCAAGCCTCCTGAGCAAACCCGTGACCATAGAGAGCCTAGTAAGTCTTCTAACACTCAGAGATTACATGACATCACTTGTTTTAAGTGTAGGGGTCGCGGTCACATCTCGAGGGAGTGCCCAAACAACCGAGTCATGCTGATCACGGAAGCTGGAGAGTATGAGTCTCAAGATGAAGAGGACTTTGAACCAGAAGAAGAATATGGTGACATTGAGTACCCTGATGTGGGGGAAGTGCTGGTAACTAGACGCATCCTCAGTGCAATGGTAGATCCCTCCAAGACCACTCAAAGGGAGAACATCTTCCACTGCCGGTGCACCATCAAGGGCAAGGTATGTAACCTCATCATAGATGGTGGTTATTGCACTAACGTGGCTAGTGCGTATATGGTTGATAAGCTAGGTCTAGAGAAGACAATGCACCCCCGGCCATATAGACTGAGATGGCTAGATGACAAGGTGGAGCTCAAGATCCATGAGCAAGTAACCGTGCCATTCAGTGTGGGCAGATACCAAGATCAGGTAGTCTGTGATGTAGTACCTATGCTAGCTGGCCATCTTCTGCTAGGAAAACCATGGCAGATCGACAAGGAGTCAAGACATGATGGCCGAACCAATCTATACACATTTGTGCACGATAAGAGAAAGGTCAGCCTAGCTCCTCTCACACCTGCCCAGGTACATGAGCTACAACAGAAAATGAGTAAGGAAAATAAACTCATTAAATCTCACTTTCTCACTCAAACGAATCATGTCCGGAGAGCTTTAGCCTCAAAGGACTTAATGTTACTAATGGTTTTTAAAGAGGTTTTGAGTGTAGAGAAAGAACATGTAGAGCTACCTCCTGAAGTAGCAGCCCTCCTCAACAAATTCCAGGATGTATTCCCTGAGGAGATACCAGCAGGCTTGCCTCCCTTACGCGGCATAGAGCACCAGATCGACCTCATGCTCGGAGCAGCCTTACCCAATCGACCAGCCTACCGGATGAGTCTAGAGGAGTCCAAGGAGCTTGAGAAGCAGGTTAAGGAGCACCTGGAGAAAGGCTATGTTCGAGAGAGCCTCAGCCCATGTGCCGTGCCAGTGCTGCTAGTCCCCAAGAAGGATGGGACTTGGCGAATGTGAGTAGACTGCCAAACAATCAACAACATCATAGTCAAGTACCGGCATCCTATACCACGGCAGGACAACATGCTGGATGAACTGAGTGGAGCCACGGTCTTCTCCAAGATAGACCTCAAGAGTGGATACCACCAGGTCAGAATGAAAGAAGGTGATGAGTGGAAGACTGCTTTCAAGACAAAGCAAGGGCTCTACGAGTGGACAGTCATGCATTTTGGCTTGACTAATGCCCCAAGCACCTTCATGCGCCTTATGAACCAAGTTCTTAGAGCGTACATCAGTAAGTTCGTAGTTGTTTATTTTGATGACATACTAGTTTACAGTAAGTGCCTACGGGAACACCTCACACATATTGAGATGGTACTTAAAACCCTTCGACAAGAAGAGCTTTATGCCAATCTCAAGAAGTGCACCTTTTGTACTGAAAAGCTTGTTTTCTTAGGCTTTGTTTTAAGTTCACAGGACTTACAGGTTGATGAAGAAAAGATTCGAGCCATACAAGAGTGCCCAACACCGAGCAACATCAGCCAAGTGAGGAGCTTCCACGGTCTGGCCAGCTTCTACCGAAGATTCATGCCCAACGTCAGCAGCATTCCCTCACCATTAACAGCAGTAGTTAAGAAGATAGTGGGGTTTAACTGGGGAGAAGGTCAAGAGAAGACATTCCAGGCCTTAAAAGACAGCCTCACGCATGCACCAGTGCTAGTCCTGCCCGACTTCAACAGGACGTTTGAAGTAAAGTGTGATGCCTCTGGAATAGGCATAAGAGCAGTACTAACCCAAGGTTGAAGGCCAGTGGCATACTTCAGTGAGAAGTTAGGTGGGGCCTCACTGAATTACACCACCTACCACAAGGAGCTCTATGCCCTAGTCCGAGCCTTGGAGACTTGGCAACATTACTTATTGTCCAAGGAGTTTGTGATCCACACTGATCACGAGACTCTCAAACACCTCAAATGGCAAACCAATCTCAAGAGTAGACATGCCAGGTGGTTGGAGTTTATAGAAACCTTCCCTTACGTCATCAAGTCCAAGAAGGGCAAGGATAATGTGGTAGCCAATGCACTATCAAGACGGTTTGCTTTGATATCTACCATGGAAGCAAAGGTCTTAGGATTCGAGCACATCAAGGACCTGTATAATGATGATCCTGATTTTGCTGAGAGCTACAAGGAGTGTGGCATAGGGAGTCATGGCAAGTTCTACGTCCATGATGGGTTCTTGTTATGAGAAAAAAGGCTGTGCATACCACAAGGATCTCTACGAGAGCTTATCACCCAAGAAGCTCATGGAGGAGGTCTTATGGGCCACTTTGGTGTTGACAAAACATTAGTAGTGGTCAAGGAGCACTTCTACTGGCCACACATCAAGAGGTCAGTAGAAGCCCATTGTGCAAGGTGTATCACTTGCAAGAAGGCGAAGTCCTGAATGCATCCTCACTGGTTGTATCTCCCTCTGCCCATACCTACTCACCCATGGGTGGACATTTCCATGGACTTTGTTCTAGGTCTGCCCAAGATCAACCACAAAGATGTCATCTTTGTAGTGGTGGACCGATTCTCCAAGATGCCACATTTCATCCCATGTGCCAATGTTAATGATGCCACGCAAACAGCTGAGCTGTTCTTTAGGGAGATAGTACGGCTTCATGGAGTGCCAAGGACCATCGTGTCATACAGAGACACCAAATTTTTCAGCCACTTCTGGAGGACCTTCTGGAGGAAGCTAGGCACGAAGCCGCTCTTCTCTACGACCTGCCATCCTCAAACCGATGGCCAAACTGAAGTAGTCAACCGGACATTGTCGACTCTTCTCAGGACCACACTAGGTAAGAACCTCAAGACATGGTTATGAGGACATCAGGTCGTACATCCAGCCAGGAGACCAGACTGGCAGACCAGGAAGCTTGCCCGAGACAGCCGGACCATCTGGCACGTCTGCCGAACCGAGCAGTACCGCCGGACCCTCCACCAATAGGACCAGACCGGTCAGCATTGCCAGCGGAGAGGCCCAAGCTTCCAGCACACTTGGTGGTGACGTGGATGACACCGCCCGTCCCCTTGGTGATACCACCAACTCCGGGATCAACTTGGCCGGTCCTGAAGGCATCCCGGCCAGTACCTCGCACATTCCAGCCGGTACAACCGATCCAGCCGAGTGCACGAGCAATTCAACTTCCACACAAGGAAACTCAGACCAGCTAAGCTACCAGCTTCAGGACATGCATCTAGACGAAGTATCCACACGAGTAGTGCCACCAGGAGCAATGACAAGAAGCAGATCAAGGGCACTCTTCCACAAATTCAGCTTATGGGTCGACAAGCTCCTAGAGGAAGATCAACTAAGGACAATGGGCCAGAAGTGCAAAGTAGAGTCCAAAGGCTTCTCAACAACACAAGGAACATCAGATACTTGGGCTTTAGTGGCAAGAGAGGTCAGGGCCCAAAGATATTTAACCCTACTCCAAGTCAAAGACTAGGAGCAAGGCGCGTGCATGCCACAAGGATGGCCACCTTCCATTTCTTGGCCGTGAGGTGAGTTAAGGTAAGTTTACATTCGAACATATGCCTCTTTTTGTTTTGCAGGGTAGGATCTAGTTGCTTTACATTTTGAGTCAAGAACATTTTAGGAATAGGTCCTTTTTCGGTTATACACTTTTGTATTTTTTTCCTTTTGTGCACTTTTGTAAACTTTCCTTTTTCTTATTTGAGTCGACCCTAGTAGGTCAAGCTGTCGAGCATATTAATAAGGCTCCTTCCAGCATTGTAGTTTGACAACCTTTTGATATTAATAAAGATAGAACTTTTTCCCCAACAAGTTTTCTTTCAAGAATCTTGTGCGCTTAGAATCTAGTTGAGACCAGCCCTCCTAGCTCTAAGTTTGTGATTTATCACGAGGTTCATCACCCCTCGTGTGGTTCACTTCACCTTTCCATCGAATACCAACCCAAAAAACCCTATCCAAGAAGTCTAAGGTCGAGTTTCTCACCTAACCTTCTCCAAACAGCCCACACGCATATAAGCCTTGAATCGAGGCTTGTATCATTTTGGTATCAGAGCTTAAAGCTCCTAAACCAGGTTGTTTCTATCCTATAGCTTGTCTTGTTTCGTGTTCTTGCATTAGTTTAAGTTTCAATCCAGAAAATCAAAAAAATAACATCTAAGTTCATACCGAGTGCATCTAGATCCTACGTGCATCACTAGGTTCTAGAATCATTCTTGCATTGCTATATTTGACTTTTATTTTTGTTAGAATCATATTTCTATTATTTTAAGTTAAATTAAAAGAAAAGAAAAAGAAAAGAAAAGAAAATAGGAAAAATACCAAAAGATTTCGAATTGGACAGCTAGCAATAGTTGTCAAGAAAGTTTCCTTTTTCCTTTTATTCGTATTTTCCATTCCTTAGAATTTTCCTTTTGCATTTTTTCGAATCCCTTATAAAAAGAGGAAGCTCCTAACAATTTAGGAGTAGCATAACTTGTTTTCTTCCTTGTAGTACGCAATGGGAGAAGAAAATAGAGATGCAGCCGAGGCCATGATGGCCATGTTCACCACACTCCAAACACAACTCGCATCCATAGGCGAGAGATTGGAGCGCGTGGAGAGGCCTGTGAGATTCAAGGCCATAAGGCCCGTGAGAGCTGAGCAAGACCGTCCTGAGGTTCCTGAGCACCTTAGGACATGGCACTAACAGGAGGAACCCCAGCCAGATGGAGATGAGGACACACAACCTCATAACTATCACCATAGGCCGAGAGGACCTCCACGGCAACCAGAGGCAGAAGATGATGGCTTTGAGCCATATGGTCTTCACCAGAGACCAAGAATGCCTCCTAGACATCATGAGGATGGAGATGAACACGCCTATAACCGGGTAACTCATCCTGATTTTAAGCTAACTCCTCCAAGTTCTGCAGGAAAAGTAGACCCCAAGGCTTACCTAGATTGGGAGAGAAGAATGGATCATATCTTTGTCCATTACAACCAACCAGGACCTAGGAGAGTCTCAATGGCAGTAGCACAACTCACGGAAAATGCCCTCATCTGGTGGGATCGTGAGGTATCTGACAGAAGGAGGAAGAGAATGAGGCCCGTAGACTCATGGGTCGACATGAAAGACCTCATGCGACAAAGGTATGTTCCACCTTACTTTCATAGGATTTTGCAACGACGTTTTCGTACTCTTAACCAGGGTACCAGATCAGTAGAGGAGTATTATGAAGAGTTCGAGAAGTTAAGGAACAGATTGGAGCTCAATGATGATGAAGAAGCATTGATGGCACAATTCTTGGATGGACTCCAAGAAAGGATCAGCCACAAGGTGGAAAGGCAAATCTACAATGACTTTAAAGACTTGTTCCACCTATCTGTGCATGCTGAGCAGCACATCAAACGTAAGAGCCAAGACATCCGCAGCAAGCCTAAGACACCTTGGGCACCAAGCAACATGCCCAAGCCTGTAGACAAAGGCAAAAGCATAGAGATCGAGTCAAGGTTCAAGAGCCCTCCTGAACCCACCGACCAGAGAGAGCCTGGTAAGTCTTCTAACCCTCAAAGATCACGTGACATCACTTGTTTCAAGTGTAGGGTGGACATCTCAAGGAGTGCCCAAACAACCGGTGTCATGATTACGGAGGCTGGAGAATATGAGTCCCAAGATGAAGAGGACTATGAACCAGAAGGAGAATATGGTGACATTGAGTACCCTGATGTGGGGAAGTGCTGGTCACTGGATCCTCAGTGCAATGGTGGATCCTTCAGAGACCATCCAAAGGGAGAACATCTTCCACAGCCGCTGCACCATCAAGGTATGTAACCTCATCATAGATGGTGGTTCTTGCACTAACGCTGCTAGTGCATATATGGTTGATAAGCTAGGTCTAGAGAAGACAAGGCATCCTCGACCATATAGACTGAGATGGCTGGATGACAAAGTGGAGCTCAAGATCCATGAGCAAGTCACTGTGCCATTCAGTGTGGGCAAGTACCAAGACCAAGTCGTGTGCGACGTGGTGCCCATGCAAGCTGGCCATCTTCTACTAGGAAGGCCATGGCAGTTTGACAAAGAGACCAGGCATGATGGCCGAACCAATCTCTACACCTTCGTGCATGACAAGAGAAAGGTCAGCCTAGCTCCTCTTACACCTGCCCAGGTACACGAGCTACAACTCCAAATGAGTAAGGAAAAGAAACTTATCAAGTCTAATTTTCTTATTCAACCAAGCCATGTCCGGAGAGCTTTAGCCTCGAAGGATTTAATGTTACTAATGGTTTTCAAGGAACTGTTGAATGTAGAAAAAGAACAGGTAGAGCTACTTCCTGAAGTAGCAACTCTCAACAAGTTCCAGGATGTCCAGAGGAGATACCAGCAGGCTTGCCTTTTACGTGGCATAGAACACCAGATCGACCCAGTGCCCGAGCAGCCCTGCCCAACCGGCCAGCCTACCGGATGAGTCCAGAGGAGTCCAAGGAGCTTGAGAAGCAAGTCAAGGAGCTCCTGGAGAAAGGCTATGTTCGAGAGAGCCTCAGTCCATGTGCCGTACCAGTGCTGCTAGTGCCCAAGAAGGATGGGACTTGGCGAATGTGCGTGGACTGTTGAGCAATCAACAACATCACAGTCATGTACCGGCATCCGATACCACGTCTGGATGATACGCTAGATGAGCTGAGTGGAGCCACGGTCTTCTCCAAGATAGACCTCAAGAGTGGATACCACCAGGTCAGGATGAAGGAAGGTGATGAGTGGAAGACTGCTTTCAAGACAAAGCAAGGGCTCTACGAGTGGACAGTCATGCCATTCGGCTTGACTAATGCCCCAAGCACCTTCATGCCTTATGAACCAAGTTCTTAGGGCGTACATCAGTAAGTTTGTAGTTGTTTACTTTGATGACATACTAGTTTATAGTAAGTGCCTACGGGAACACCTCACACATCTTGAGATGGTACTTAAAACCCTTCGACAAGAAGAGCTTTATGCCAATCTCAAGAAGTGCACCTTTGTACTGATAAGCTTGTCTTCTTAGGTTTTGTTGTGAGTTCACAGGGCCTACAGGTTGATGAAGAGAAGATTCGAGCCATACAAGAATGGCCAACACCAGCAAACATCAGCCAAGTAAGGAGCTTCCACGGACTGGCCAGCTTCTATAGGAGATTCGTGCCCAACTTCAGCAGTATTGCCTCACCACTGACTGCAGTAGTGAAGAAGAACGTGGGATTCAGCTGGGGAGAAGCTCAGGAGAAGGCATTCCAGGCCTTGAAGGACAACCTTACACACGCACCAGTGTTAGTCCTGCCCGACTTCAACAAGACGTTTGAAGTGGAGTGTGATGCCTCTGGAATAGGCATAGGAGCAGTGCTAACCCAAGGAGGGAGACCAGTGGCATACTTCTGTGAGAAGCTAGGGGGTGCCTCACTGAACTACCCCACTTATGACAAGGATCTTTATGCCCTTGTCCGAGCATTGAGACTTGGCAGCATTACTTGCTGTCCAAGGAGTTTGTGATCCACACTGATCACGACACTCTCAAACACCTCAGAGGGCAAACCAATCTCAAGAGGAGACATGCCAGGTGGATGGAGTTCATAGAGACCTTCCCATACGCCATCAAGTACAAGAAGGGCAAAGACAATGTGGTAGCCGATGCACTATCAAGGAGGTTTGCCTTGATATCCACCATGGAGGCAAAGGTCCTAGGATTCGGGCACATCAAGGACCTATACAAGGATGATCCTGACTTTGCTGAGAGCGACAAGGAGTGTGGCACAGGGAGTCATGGCAAATTCTACATCCATGATTCTTGTTCCGAGAAAGAAGGCTGTGCATACCACAAGTGATACAAGCCTCGATTCAAGGCTTATATGCACGGGGCTGTTTGGAGAAGGTTAGGTGAGAAACTGACCTTAGACTTCTGAATAGGGGTTTTGTTGGTATTCGATGGAGGGGTGAAGTGAACCACACGAGGGGTGATGAACCACGTGATAAATCACAAACTTAGAGCTAGGAGGGCTGGTCTCAACTAGGTTCTAAGCGCACAAGATTCTTAGAGAGAAAACTTGTTGAAAAAAGTTCTACTTTATTAATATCAAAAAGGTTGTCGAACTACAATGCTGGAAGGAGCCTTATTAATATGCTCGACAGCTTGACCTTCTAGGGTCGACACAAATAAAGAAAAGGAAAGTTTACAAAAGTGCACAAAAGGAAAAGATACAAAGTGTATAACCGAAAAAGGACCTATTCCTAAAATGTTCTTGACTCAAAAATGTAAAGCATCTATATCCTACCCTGCAAAACAGAAAGAGGCATATATTCGAATTGAAACTTACCTTAACTTACCTCATGGCCAAGAAATGGAAGGTGGCCGTCCTTGTGGCATGCATGCGCCTTGCTCCTAGT
>JAENJI010001548.1:0-12918 GCA_018901935.1 Pugionium cornutum | reverse complement strand
TCTCCAGGAGCTCCTTGACTTGCTTCTCAAGCTCCTTGGACTCCTCTGGGCTCATCCGGTAGGCTGGCCGGTTGGGCAGGGCTGCTCTGGGCACTAGGTCGATCTGGTGCTCTATGCCATGTAAAGGAGGCAAGCCTGCTGATATCTCCTCTGGAAACACATCCTGGAATTTGTTGAGGAGAGTTGCTACTTCAGGAGGTAGCTCTACCTGTTCCTGTTCTATACTCAAAATTTCTTTGAAGACCATTAGTAACATTAAATCCTTCGAGGCTAAAGCTCTCCGGACATGGCTTTGTTGAATAAGAAAATTAGACTTGATAAGTTTCTTTTCCTTACTCATTTGGAGTTGTAGCTCATGTACCTGGGCAGGTGTAAGAGGAGCCAAGCTGACCTTTCTCTTGTCATGCACAAAAGTGTAGAGATTGGTTCGGCCATCATGCCTGGTCTCTTTTTCAAACTGCCATGGTCTTCCTAGCAGAAGATGGCCAGCTTTCATGGGCACCACGTCGCACACAACTTGGTCTTGGTACTTGCCCACACTGAATGGCACAGTGACTTGTTCATGGATCTTGAGCTCCACTTTGTCATTGAGCCATCTCAGTCTATAAGGTCGAGGATGCCTTGTCTACTCTAGACCTAGCTTATCAACCATGTATGCACTAGCAACGTTAGTGCAAGAACCACCAATCTATGATGAGGTTACATACCTTGCCCTTGATGGTGCAATGGCTGTGGAAGATGTTCTCCCTCTGAATGGTCTCTGAGGGATCCACCATTGCACTGAGAATGAGTCTAGTGACCAGCACTTCCCCCACATCAGGGTACTCAATGTCACCGTATTCTACTTCTGGTTCATAGTCCTCCTCATCTTGGGATTCATACTCTCCAGCTTCCGTAATCAACATGACCCGGTTGTTTGGGGACTCTCTTGAGACATATCCGCGACCCCTACACTTGAAACAAGTGATGTCACGTGATCTTTGAGGGTTAGAGGACTTACTAGGCTCTCCCTTGTCACGGGTTGGCTCAGGAAGCTTACTCTTGAACCGTGACTCGATCTCTATGCTCTTGCCTTTGTCTACGGGCTTGGGAATGTTGCTTGGTGCCCAAGGCGTCTTAGGCTTGCTGCGGATGTCTTGGCTCTTACATTTGATGTGCTGTTCAGCCTAGACAGATAGGTGGAACAAGTCCTTGAAGTCATTGTAGATTTGCCTTTCCACCTTGCGGCTGATTCTTTCTTGGAGTCCATCGAAGAATTGTGCCATCAATGCTTCTTCATCGTCATTGAGTTCCAATCTGTTCCTTAGCTTCTCGAACTCTTCATAGTATTCCTCTACTGATCTGGTACCCTGCTTAAGAGTACGAAAACGATGTTGCAAGTCCCTATGAAAGTAAGGTGGAACAAACCTTTGTCGCATGACATCCTTCATGTCGACCCATGAGTCTATGGGCCTCATTCTTTTCCTCCTTCTGTCAGCTACCTCACGATCCCACCAGATGATGGCATTGTCCGTGAGTTGTGCTACTGCCATTGAGACTCTCCTAGGTCCTGGTTTGTTGTAATGATCAAAGATATAATCCATTCTTCTCTCCCAATCTAGGTAAGCTTCGGGGTCTACTTTTCCTGCAAAACTTGGAGGAGTTAGCTTAACATCAGGATGAGTTACCCGGTTGTAGGCGTGTTCATCTCCATCCTCATAACATCAGGATGGGCAATCCTTCCTGATGTGGCCTGACTTACCACAGTTTAAGCAAATCTTAGAGTCATCACTCGGCAGTCCTTGCTGTCCGTAATCCATCTTTGGGCAGTTGCGGGTAGCATGTTCCTTGTTACCGCAACGTGCACATGCTCCCATCGCCTTCTAGCATTCCCCACCGTGCCTCCTACCATCAACCTTATCCCACTTTCTTTTCCGATCACCACCACTTGACTGGCCATACCGATTTGGGAATTTGGATTCTTTTAACCGGTTCTCCTCCTCGATCCCTTCTTCGATCAAGGCAGCCCTTTCCACCAATTCAGTGACTGATTCAAACTTCTACGCCAAGCAGTGGTTATGGATTTCGACCCTTAGTCCACGCATGAACCGGCGCACTTGTCCGAGTTCATCTTCAAGATCTCTTCCCGCATAACGCCTTAAGCGGTTAAATTCTTCTTCATATTCCCGGAAAGTTTAGTTCCCCTGAACCAATTCCAGGTATGAGCACTCCAATCGGTCCCACGCCTCTGGTGGAAAGAATTTCTTATTGAATTCTCCTTCAAACTCCTCGAAAATTCGAATCCTTTCACCCAACCATTTATCCACGGCAACCCACCAGTTATGCGCATCCCCTTCCAGGAAATGGACTGCGATATCTTTGCGGTAGTCACCGGGACACCTTGTTGACTGAAAGTTCCTCACCAATCGATTATTCCACTCGTCAGCCTTAATTGGGTCAGAGCCCCCAGTGAAACTACCTGTTTTCAGGTGTATCATGTGTTCTAGGATGCTCAAATACCCCACCTTCTTTCTAGCCGACTTAGGTGCGTCATCTAGGATGACCACATCCTGGTTCTCCATAGGAACCGGTTCTTCACCCATGTGTGGCACCTCAGGAACCGGTGCCTTGGGCTTAACCGCCTCAGTCAGTATAGCCAACTGACTTATCACGGTTCTCATTGTGTTCCACATTTCTTGTGGGCTTGGAACCGCATCAGGATTTACATCTGCGGCTTCCTGGTCGCGTTGTCCTTCTTCACCCGCATGTGTGCGATGAGCAGTAGACTCCTCATCCTCACCCTCCGGATGGTCCTGCTCAGTTGCCGCAACATGCGCCGTAGAAGGCTCAAATACATTTAGATTCGGTAAGGCTCCAATGTTTTGTATTGGTTTACCACCTCTTGCCTTATCCTTCTTGCTTTTCCCAGTCTTGCCACTCTTGCACATCTGCAAAACCGTTTAGTTAGTCTCAACGTTTAATATGCACAAGACCTGGTGCCCGATGAATGGTGTCTACTTAACCCAAATCTAACCCGTCCTAGGACCAAGCATGCTCTGATACCAACTTGAAACACCCTTCCCGGATTATCAGTCCGAAGAGGTTGTTCCCTTTCGGATTCACCAAGGAATTCCGAGTCTAAGGTCCATATTTTAGGGTCTTTTATATAGTTTAAGTCCAATTTCGAGTTACTCTGAGATTCATGAGTTTTGTTAGAGTCATTTATAGAATCACAATATAAAAGATCCAGAATTTTATTGAAGTATAAGAGTAGGATTCGTTACAACATGCTAGTTTGCCCGAAGGCTTACATATTCAACAATCCTAACTACCTGGATCAATACACCACCCATATACTCGGGCCACCAGCCTTGCGCTCAAGCCAAATCCTTACCACGATCACCATCTTTTCCTGAAAAAGGCCAAAGCCGCTTAATTATCCTGGACTTAACTAATATTACTCGATAAGGCTTAAGAAAAATGCATGAATGAATGCAACTCATGCAAAACCCATCAACTCTCTAAGTTTAACTTAGAATTCGACCAAGACAGACTCGGTTCGGACATGGGCAGATCTGATCGACCAACTGGCCATGGTAGGAATCACCCAAACACTTTGGCCAGTCGATACTTGCCCTGAAAGACTCGATCCGGTCTATGGGCAGTCCAAGCCGATTATCTGTCCGGAAGGGTTTCACCCAATCCCGATCACTCGGCCAAGTTTACCCACCAATCCCACCTTGGATTCCCTTACTAGCCGAACCACCGGCGAAGAGGAATCCAAGCATAAAAGGGAAGTGGAATACTCACCTTACCACGTCTAGCCCTTAATCGCGTACCGTTAGTGATGGTTTCCCGATCCAAGGTTCACGATCTCTACCTCACTTGATCTAACCCTTATCGAATATTGCCTTAGAAAAATTCTAGGATTTCTCTCCTCCCAGCGTGCCTTTGTACCGACCCCGAGCCTTCTATTTATAGGGCCCGTGGTTGGTTTTTCACGAACAGTCATGGCTTTTGCTCGACCAATCAACGTTTCTAGTCGAAACATTGTGCCTGGTCAGGGCATTGGTTCGGCACCAACTGCCCGAGCCAATGCTAGCTGGCCAGTTGGCCCCAACTACCAACCAACTCGTCCAACTGCCGGCCAGCTCACCCAACTGCCGGTCAGCTCTCCCAGCTGCCGGCCAGCTCTCCCAGCTACCGGCCAGCTCGCCTAGCTACCGGCCAGCTCGCCCAGCTGCCGTCCAGCTCGCCCAGCTGCCGTCCAGCTTGCCCAGCTGCCGGCCAGCTTGCCCTACCGATCTTTACCGAGGATCGGGGGTGTTACAAAAACCCTCCTAATCCACTTAGGAGCAAAATAACTAGTGTTTCTTTCTTGTAGCACAATGGTAGAAGAGAATAGAGATGCAGCTGAGGCCATGATGGCCATGTTCACCACCCTCCAAACGCAACTCGCATCAATAGGCGAGAGGTTGGAGCGCGTGGAGAGGCCTGTGAGATTCCAGGCCATAAGGTACGTGAGAGCTGAGCAAGACCGTGCTGAGGGTCCTGAGCACCTTAGGAAATGGCACGAACAGGAGGAGCCCCAGCCAGATAGAGATGAGGACACACAACCTCATAACTATCACCATAGGCCGAGAGGACCTCCACGGCAACCAGAGGCAGAAGGTGATGGCTTCAAGCCATATGGACATCACCAGAGACCAAGGATGCCTCCTAGACATCATGAGGATGGAGATGAACATGCCTACAACCGGGTAACTCATCCTGATGTTAAACTAACACCTCCGAGTTTTGCAGGAAAAGTAGACCCTGAGGCCTACCTAGATTGGGAGAGAAGGATGGATCACATCTTTGATCACTACAACCAACCAGGCCCTAGGAGAGTCTCCATGGCAGTAGCACAACTCACGGACAATGCTCTCATCTGGTGGGATTGTGAGGTGTCTGACCGAAGGAGGAAAAGATTGAGGCCCGTAGACTCATGGGTCGACATGAAATACCTCATGATACAAAGGTTTGTTCCACTTTATTTTCATAGAGATTTACAACGACGTTTTTATACTCTTAAGCAGGGCACCAGATCAGTTGAGGAGTACTATGAAGAGTTTGAGAGACTAAGGAACAGGCTGGAACTCAATGACGATGAGGAAGCTTTGATGGCACAGTTCTTCGATGGACTCCAAGAAAGAATCAGCCGCAAGGTGGAAAGGAAAATCTACAATGACTTCAAAGATTTGTTCCACCTATCTGTCCAGGCTGAGCAGCACATCAAATGTAAGAGCCAAGACATCCACAGCAAGCCTAAGACACCTTGGGCACCAAGCAACATTCCCAAGCCCGTAGACAAAGGCAAGAGCATAGAGATCGAGTCAAGGTTCAAGAGCAAGCAACCCACCCATGACCAGAGAGAGCCTAGTAAGTCTTCTAACCCTCAAAGATCACGTGACATCACTTGTTTCAAGTGTAGGGGTCGTGGACACATCTCAAGGGAGTGCCCAAACAACCGGGTCATGCTGATTACGGAGACTGGAGAATATGAGTCCCAAGATGAAGAGGACTATGAACCAGAAGAGGAATATGGTGACATTGAGTACTCTGATGTGGGGGAAGTGCTGGTCACTAGACGCATCCTCAGTGCAATGGTGGATCCTTCAGAGACCATCCAAAGGGAGAACATCTTCCACAGCCGTTGCACCATCAAGGGCAAGGTATGTAACCTCATCATAGATGGTGGTTCTTGCACTAACGTTGCTAGTGCATATATGGTTGATAAGCTAGGTCTAGAGAAGACAAGGCATCCTCGACAATATAGACTGAGATGGCTCGATAACAAAGTGGAGCTCAAGATCCATGAGCAAGTCACTATGCCATTCAATGTGGGCAAGTACCAAAACCAAGTCGTGTGCGATGTGGTGCCCATGCAATTTGGCCATCTTCTACTAGGAAGACCATGGCAGTTTGACAAGGAGACCAGGCATGATGGCCGAACCAATCTCTACACTTTCGTGCATGAAAAGAGAAAGGTCAGCCTAGCTCCTGTCACACCTGCCCACGTACATGAGCTTCAACAGCAAATGAGTAAGGAAAAGAAGCTCATTAAATCTAATTTTCTCATTCAACCAAGTCATTTCCGGAGAGCATTAGCCTCGAAGGATCTAATGCTACTAATGGTTTTCAAAGAAGTGTTGAATATAGAGAAAGAACAGGTAGAGCTACCTCCTGAAGTAGCAACTCTCGTCAACAAGTTCCAGGATGTGTTTCCAGAGAAGATACCAGCAGGCTTGCCTCCTTTACGTGGCATAGAACACCAGATCGATCTAGTGCCCGGAGCAGCCCTGCCCAACCGGCCAGCCTACCGGATGAGTCCAGAGGAGTCCAAAGAGCTTGAGAAGCAAGTCAAGGAGCTCCTGGAGAAAGGATATGTTTGAGAGAGCCTCAGTCCATGTGCCGTACCAGTGCTACTAGTGCCCAAGAAGGATGGGACTTGGCGCATGTGCGTGGACTGTCGAGCAATCAACAACATCACTGTCAAGTACCGGCATCCAATACCACGGATGGATGACATGCTAGATAAGCTGAGTGGAGCCACAGTCTTCTCCAAGATAGACCTCAATAGTGGATACCACCAGGTCAGGATGAAGGAAGGTGATGAATGGAAGACTGCTTTCAAGACAAAGCAAGGGCTCTACGAGTGGACAGTCATGCCATTTGGCTTGATTAATGCCCCAAGCACCTTCATGCGCCTTATGAACCAAGTTCTTAGGGCAAACACCAGTAATTTTGTAGTGGTTTACTTTGATGATATACTAGTTTATAGTAAGTGCCTACGGGAACACCTCACACATCTTGTGATGGTACTTAAAACCCTTCGACAAGAAGAGCACTATGCCAATCTCAAGAAGTGCATCTTTTGTACTGATAAACTTTTCATTTTAGGTTTTGTTGTAAGTTCACAGGGCCTACAGGTTGATGAAGAAAAGATTCGAGCCATACAAGAATGGCCAACACCAGGCAACATCAACCAAGTAATGAGCTTCCACGGACTGGCCAGCTTCTATAGGAGATTCGTGCCCAACTTCAGCAGTATTGCCTCACCATTGACGGCAGTAGTGAAGAAGAACGTGGGATTCAGCTGGGGAGAAGCTCAGGAGAAAGCATTCCAGGCCTTGAAGGACAGCCTTACACATGCATCAGTGCTAGTCCTGCCCGACTTCAACAAGACGTTTGAAGTGGAGTGTGATGCCTCTGGAATAGGCATAGGAGCAGTGCTAACCCAAGGAGGGAGGCCAGTGGCATACTTCAGTGAGAAGCTAGGTGGTGCCTCACTGAACTACCCCACTTATGACAAGGAGCTGTATGCCCTTGTCCGAGCATTGGAGACTTGGCAGCATTACTTGCTGTCCAAGGAGTTTGTGATCCACACAGATCACGAGACTATCAAACACCTCAGAGGGCAAACCAATCACAAGAGGAGACATGCCAGGTGGATGGAGTTCATAGAGACCTTCCTGTACGTCATCAAGTACAAGAAGGGCAAAGATAATGTGGTAGCCGATGCGCTATCAAGGAGGTTTGCCTTGATATCCACCATGGAGGCAAAGGTCCTAGGGTTCGAGCACATCAAGGACCTATACAAGGATGATCCTGACTTTGCTGAGAGCTACAAGGAGTGTGACACAGGGAGTCATGGCAAGTTCTACATCCATGAGAGATTCTTGTTCCTAGAAAGAAGGCAGTGTATACCACAAGGATCATTAAGGGAGCTTATCATCCGAGAAGCTCATGGAGGAAGACTCATGGGCCACTTTTGTGTCGACAAGACTCTAGCAGTGGTCAAGGAGCATTTCTACTGGCCACACATCAAGAGGACAGTAGAAGCTCATTGTGCAAGATGCATCACTTGCAAGAAGGCAAAGTCCCGAGTGCAACCTCACGAGTTGTATCTCCCACTGACCATACCTACACATCCATGGGTGGACATCTCAATGGACTTTGTTCTAGGTCTGCCCAAGATCAACCACAAAGATGCAATCTTTGTAGTGGTGGACAGATTCTCCAAGATGGCACACTTCATTCCGTGTGCCAATGTCAATGATGCCACACAAACAGCTGAGCTGTTCTTCAGGGAGATAGTACGGCTTCATGGAGTACCAAGTACCATCGTATCAGACAGGGACACCAAGTTCCTCAGCCATTTTTGGAAGACCCTTTGGAGGAAGCTAGGCACGAAGCTACTCATCTCTACCATCTGCCATCCTCAAACCGATGGCCAAACTGAAGTTGTCAACAGGACACTATCAACTCTTCTCAGGACTACACAAGGGAAGAACCTAAAGACTTGGGTGGAGTGCCTGTCATTCATAGACTTCGCTTAAAATCGAGCCATGCACTCAGCAACCAAGAAGACACCATTTGAAGTAGTATATGGCTTCAACCCTCTCACCCCATTGGAGCAAATGCCACTGCCACCAGCTGAGATGACCAACCTCAATGGAGCATCCCAGGTAGAGTTCATAAGGAAGTTACACCAGAAGGTAGCAGAAAACTTGGAGAAGAGGACCGGACAGTACGTGACTCATGCCAACAAGGGAAGAAAGGAGGTGATCTTTCAACCAGGCGATTGGATGTGGCTACACCTACGGCAGGAGAGGTTCCCAAACCTAAGGAGTTCCAAGTTAGCACCAAGAGAAGATGGACCATTCAGAGTGCTTGAGAGGATCAACAACAACGCCTACCGGATCGAGCTCCCAGGTGAGTTTAATGTGTCCAACACGTTCAACGTAACTGACTTAGCCCCTTTCCATGCAGATACCAGTTTTGAGGACAAAACCTACTGAAGAGGGAGGGGATGATGAGGACATCAGGTCGTACATCCAGCCAGGAGACCAGAATGGCCGACCAGGAAGCTTGCCCGAGACAGCCGGGCCATCTGGCACATCTGCCGGCCCAAGTGGTACCACCGGACCCTCGACCAATAGGATCAGACCGACCAGCCTTGCCGGCGGAGAGACCCAAGCTTCCGGCACACTTGGTGGCAACGTGGATGACACTGCCGGTCCCCTTGGTGATGCCACGGACTCTGGCATCAACTTGGCCGGTTCTGAAGGCATTCCGGCCAGTACCTCGAACAATCCAGCCGGTACAGCCGATCCAGCCGAGTACACGCGCATTTCCGCTTCTACACAAGAAGACTCGGAGCAGATGAGCTACCAGCTCCAGGACATGCACCTAGAGGAAGTCTCTACACCAGTGGTACCTCAAGGAGCAATGACAAGAAGCAGATCAAGGGCACTCTTCCACAAATTCAGCTTATGGGTCGACAAGCTCCTAGAGAAAGATCAACTAAGGACAAGGGGTCAGAAGTGCAAGGAAGAGTCCAAAGGCTTCTCAACAACACAAGGGACATCAGAGACTTGGGCTTTAGTGGCAAGAGAGGTCAGGGCCCAAAGATTCCTAGCCCTACTCCAAGTCGAAGACTAGGAACAAGGCGCGTGCATGCCACAAGGACGGCCACCTTCCATTTCTTGGCCGTAAGGTAAGGTAGGTAAGTTTTCAATAAGAATATTTGCCTCTTTCTGTTTTGCAGGGTAGGATCTAGAATATTTACATTTATTGAGTCAAAGACATTTTAGGAATGGGTCCTTTTTCGATTATACACTTTTGTATCTTTTCCTTTTGTGCACTTTTGTAAGTTTTCCTTTTCTTATTTGCGTCGACCCTAGAAGGTCAAGCTGTCGAGCATATTAATAAGGCTTCTTCCAGCATTGTAGTTCAACAACCCTTTTTTGATATTAATAAAGTGCGAATTTTCCCTTTACAAGTTTTCCTCTCAAGAAGCTTGTGCGCTTAGAACCTAGTTGAGACCAGCCCTCCTAGCTCTAAGTTTGTGATTTATCACGAGGTTCATCACCCCTCGTGTGGTCGACTTCACCTTTCCATCGAATACCAACCCAAAAACCCCTATCCAAGAAGTCTAAGGTTGAGTTTCTCACCTAACCTTCTTCAAACAGCCCATGCGCATATAAGCCTTGAATCGAGGCTTGTATCAGAGCCAAAGTACAAGTTTTTACCGACCATAAGAGTCTGAAGTACATTTCCACTCAACCCGAATTGAACCTTAGGCAAAGAAGGTGGATGGAATTCGTGGCTGATTATGACCTAGATATTGCCTACCACCCGGGAAAGGCAAATCTTGTGGTGGATGCCTTGAGTAGGAGGCGTTCGGATGTTCATGCGGGAAAGAATGCGGAAACCCTTGTCGGACTGGTTAAGATGATGCATTTGAATGCAATATCAAGTGAACTAGAACCGTTGGGTATAGACGCAGCAAATCGGGCAGATCTATTGAGTAAGATCCGAATAGCCCAAGAAAAAGATGAACTGCTGAACCAAGCGGTCCAGAACAATCAGTCCGAGTATGGGAAATCGAACAACAGGACAATTGTGATAAGAGGACGAGTGTGTGTCCCTAATGTACAGGGATTAAGAGAAGAAATCCTAAGGGAAGCACATCAGTCCAGATTCGCAATTCACCCAGGTGCGAGTAAGATGTACCGATACTTGAAGCATTACTACCATTGCGCAGGACTGAAGAGAAACGTGGCTGAATGGGTGGCTAAGTGTCCGACTTGCCAACTGGTCAAGGCAGAACACCAAGTTCCGAGTGGACTGTTGCAAAACTTACCCATTACGGAATGGAAGTGAGACCATATCACAATGGATTTTGTGAATGGGTTACCAAGGACTAACGCACGACATGATGCTATCTGGGTCATTGTGGATAGGCTGACCAAGTCGGCACACTTCCTGGTTATTCAGAAAACGGATGGGGCTGAAAGAATTGCAGCACGTTACGTGGAAGAGATAGTCCGATTGCATGGAGTTCCGGTAAGCACTGTCTCCGATCGGGATCCATGATTCACGGCCCATTTTTGGAAGGCATTCCAAAAGGCCTTAGGAACGAGGGTGAACATGAGCACGGCTACCACCCCCAAACAGATGGGCAATCCGAACGAACCATCCAGACACTCGAGGACATGTTGCGGCATGTGTTTTGGATTGGGGCGGATCATGGGAAAAATATCTGCCCTTGGCCGAGTTTTCATACAACAATAGCTTCCAGAGGAGCATCGGAATCTCTCCTTACGAAGCATTGTATGGGCGGTGATGAGGACATCAGGTCGTACATCCAGCCAGGAGACCAGACTGGCCGACCAGGAAGCTTGCCCGAGACAGCCAGACCATCTGGCACGCCTGCCGGCCCAAGCAGTACCGCCGACACTTCGACCACAAGGACCAGAGCAACCAGCATTGCCGGCGGAGAGGCCCAAGCTTCGGGCACACTTGGTGGCGACGTGGATGACACCGCCGGTCCCTCTGGTGATGCCGCCAACTTCGGGATCAACTTGGCCGGTCCTGAAGGCATTCCAGCCAGTACCTCGCACAATCCAGCCGGTACAGCCGATCCAGCCGAGTACACGCGCATTTCCACTTCTACACAAGAGGACTCGGACCAAATGAGCTACCAGCTCCAGGACATGCACCTAGAGGAAGTATCTACACCAGTGGTACCTCAAGGAGCAATGACAAGAAGCAGATCAAAGGCACTCTTCCATAAATTCAGCTTATGGGTCGACAAGCTCCTAGAGGAAGATCGACTAAGGACAATGGGCCAAAAATGCAAGGAAGAGTCCATGGGCTTTTCAACAACACAAGGGACATAAGAGACTTGGGCTTTAGTGGCAAGAGAGGTCAGGGCCCAAAGAGTCTTAACCCTACTCCAAGTCGAAGACTAGGAGCAAGGCGCGTGCATGCCACAAGGACGGCTACCTTCCATTTCTTGGCCATGAGGTAAGTTAAGGTAAGTTTCAATTCGAATATATGCCTCTTTCTGTTTTGCAGGGTAGGATCTAGAATTACTTTTATTGAGTCAAAGACATTTTAGGAATAGGTCCTTTTTCGATTATACACTTTTGTATCTTTTCCTTTTGTGCACTTTTGTAAGTTTTCCTTTTCTTATTTGGGTCGACCCTAGAAGGTCAAGCTGCCGAGCATATTAATAAGGCTCCTTCCAGCATTGTACTTCGACAACCTTTTTGATATTAATAAAGATAGAACTTTTTCCCAACAAGTTTTCTCTCAAGAATCTTGTGCGCTTAGAATCTAGTCTAGACCAGCCCTCCTAGCTCTAAATTTGTGATTTATCACGAGGTTCATCACCCCTCGTGTGGTTCACTTCACCTTTCCATCGAATACCAACCCAAAAACCCCTATCCAAGAAGTCTAAGGTCGAGTTTCTCACCTAAACTTCTCCAAAAAGCCCACGCGCATACATCCTTGAATCAAGGCTTGTATCAGGCGGCCTTGTCGGACCCCATTGTGTTGGACCAAAGTGGGGGAGCGTAGGACCCTTGGACCAGATATTGTGCATGAAACCACCGAAAAGATCAAATTCTTAAGGATCAAAATGAAGGAAGCACAAGACAGACAGAAAAGTTATGCGGACAAACGAAGAAGGAATTTGGAGTTCGAGGTGGGTGATTGGGTATATTTGAAAACAATCACATTTAAAAGAAGGAATCGAACTTCGAAGAGTGGGAAGTTGAATCCAAGGAACTTAGGCCCGATTAAAATCACAGAAAGAGTTGGATTAGTGGCATACAAACTGGACTTACCACCCGAGATGGACATGTTCCATAATGTCTTCCATGTGTCGCAACTGAGGAAGTGCCTATCGGACCAAGACATAGTCATTTCTGCACCACCTACTTAACTAAGGGAAAATCTAACCTTAGAAGCTATTCCAGTTCGGATCATGGACCGAATGGAAAGAGTTACCAGAAGAAAAGTTGTTCGGATGGTCAAGGTAGTATGGAAGTGCAATTGGACCGAAGAAATCACTTGGGAAACCGAAGACGAAATGAAGGCCGAATT